>CAUYUJ010003813.1:51069-75529 GCA_963575745.1 Prorocentrum cordatum | reverse complement strand
TGCTCCTCCTCCTCCTCCTCCTCCTCCTCCTCCTCCTCCTCCTCCTCCTCCTCCTCCTCGGTCGGTCGGTCGGTCGGTCGGTCATCGGGCGGAGAGGCCAACGTAGCCCAAGCACAGGGAACAGGAACAGGAACACAAAGAAAACGCCATGGTGGCAGCAGCGGCGGCGGCGCGGCGGCATTGGGCTCCTGCCTGCGCCAGCAGGCGCGGGTGACTTGCTGCCGAGGGGCAGCGTCACACATGCAACACTGGGCTACTCTTGGGTCGGGCATGTCCCCCCTGCAGGCGGATTTTAGAAGAAAGATAATGCATAGTCAGAGCATGCTAAACACTATTCATACATAACAGATCAATCGTCCCCAGAGTATTTTCCGATGACTATGTATCCCTCCTGTAGAGGGACGTGCCCTACTTACGGCTGGTCCGAGGCGGGAGTTTATACACGACCACCGCCTGGAGGATGAATGTTCGGGAACCTCGGTAGGCGGTGGATATGAACATTTTCGGGCCCCCGGGGGCCAAACTCTATATCCAGAGCAACCGCCCGCTGGGGCACCAGGACGTCGGTTCCCAGGCGGTGGAGATGGATGAATGCCCGCCTCGCAGTTACTGCCGTAAAGTGGTGAGCTCGGAGACAAGAACTGGATATACTTACGGGAATTTGGAAAAGTGAAGCCTTCACCCGAGATGACTACGGGTTACCGACAAAATCGAGTGGCACGAATGGTGCCACACTGGGGAGGTACTGCCTTTTAAAGTGAGCGTCGGAGGAGGAGGGGGAGGAGGAGGAGGAGGAGGAGGAGGATTAGGAGGAGGGGCGGCGGAGGAGGAGGAGGAGGAGGAGGAGGAGGAGGAGGAGGAGGAGGCGGGAGGATGAGGAGAACGAGGAGGAGGAAGAGGCGGAGGAGGAGTGTGAATCAGGAACATAAGACTAGTTCGATTAATATTAGTAATGCGAATAATAATAGTACTAATAATCACACTAAGACGTAGACGGATACCAATGATACACATACTACGGGTAATAATGCGACGGAGACCCAAACTAAGAACAATGCGAATAAGACAAAGAGGAGGGGGAGGAGGAGGAGGAGGAGGAGGAGGAGGAAGAAGAGGAGGATAGGAGGAGGAGGAGGAGGATATGGTGGAATAGGAAGAAAACGAAGAAGAAGAAGAAGATGAGAAAGAGGAGGAGGAAGATGAGGAGGAGGAGGATGAGGAGGAGGAGGAGGAGGAGGATAGGGTGGAGGAGGAAGAGGAGGAGGAGGAGGATGAGGAGGAGGCGAGGAGGGGGCCCGGATCGGATTGGATCGGAGTTCCGCGGGAGGGCTCCGCAGGGAGCGACCGACGGGGGCGTGCAGCTCCAGCCGCGGGAGTTGCTGACCCGAAGAGGGGGGACGGGGCAGGAGGAGAGGGAGGAGTCCACCACCACCACTTTCCCCCCTTCAACCTTCAGCCCTTGCTGTTCCTCCACCCGTAGCCCTTGGCTCCTGCTCCTGCTCCCTCTGCTGCTGCCCCTGCAGGTTCCACATGGTCCTGAACCGCGACATGTACTCCGACGAGCTTCCCGATATCCTTGTGGACGGGAAGAGCCAAGAGTACGACCCCCTGGGCGAGCCGAACACGACAATCGCCTTGAACGACACCATCGGTCCCCTCGACAAGGAGGTCGTCATCCGAGTGCAGGACCGCCGCAAGGCACAGGCTTGGTACAGTTTCGGCTCGAAAGTGCACCACGACTACAAGATCCGAGTAACGCAGCCTCCAGAGTTCGATGAGGTTATCAAGGCCACGGGCATCAAGGTGCGTGGCGAGGACGACGTCGAATTAAAGCCCGACAGCAAGTTCGATGGCGATAGAGTAGTATTGAACACGCCTACCACGAATTACCGCCGCCCCCTGCTTTTTGGAGCGCCTACGTGGCCGACCGTTGCGGCCGGAGCTCGGCTAGAGCTCGGCCAAGCTATCGGCCAGCCAAAACCGCTGAGGACAACAAATTATTCTATCTCCTTCAGGCCTTCGTGGAGGTCCTCTTGAAGGCCTCTTGGATTGTCTTGGAGGCCTCGTTGGGACGTTTTGAGCCATCTTGAGGCCATAGTTGGCCATCTTGGGCCACCTGTTGGGCATCTCCGCCTGTCCTGGAGACATCTTGGGGCCATTTGGACCGCCTTGTGGCCATTGCAGCCGTCTTGGAGACTGTCTCGGCCGTCTTGGAGGCCGTCTAGAGCGGGAAGACCGACGACCTGGGAAGCTCTTGATTCCCAACCATCCTGTGGTGTTGGGTCCTCGTTTTGAACCAGCGGTGCCCCGCGTCTCCCTCCTTCCTTCCTTCCTCCCCCCTCTCCTCATCCCTTCTCCTCCTCCTCGTCGCCATCATCATGACCACCACCACCACCACCATCATCATCATCATCATCATCATCATCACCATCAGCATCATCATCATCAGCATCATCATCATTATCAACATCATCATCATCAAAATCATCATCAGCATCAACATCAGCATCATCATCGTCATCGTCTTCATCTTCACTACCAGCAGCAGCATCATCATCCTCATCACCAGCACCATCATCACCACCACCATAATCATAATCATCATCATCACCATTATCATCATCATCAACATCAACATCGCCATCATCACCATCATCACCCTTATCATCATCATCATCACCGTCATTAGCATCACCATCATCACCATCATCATCACCGTCATTAGCATCACCACCATTATCATCGTTCTCATCAGCATAATCATACTCATCCACATCATCATCGACCCTACCACCACCAACGTAATCTTTATTATCATGACCACCAGCTGCGTTGCAATTGTTGACGCTTCGCGTATCCCCACCAGCCCATCCAGAAACGATGCTCAGGGGAGTTAAGGTGATCAGGGAAGTCGGGGAGCATGCAGAATAACAAAGGGCGGGGGAAGCTGTCACAGACCCCGAGAGGGGGAGGATGGAAGAGGAGTCGTCGTCGTCGTCGTCGTCGGAGGAGGAGGAGGGGGAAGAGGAGGAGGAGGAGGAGGAGGAGGAGAACGGAGAAGGAGGAAGAATCGGAGGAGGAGGAGGAGGAGGGGAAGGAGCTTCTTGGGGGTCTTTTGAGGGCCTCTTGGAGGGCTTTTTGGGCGCCTTGGGGCATCTTGGGCGCCTCTTGGGACCCTCTTGAGGCGCTCTGGGGAGCCTTCGGGGCGCTTTTGGGGCCATCTTGGAGGGAGTCGATCAAACAAGAGGGGGGGTTTAATTAGCGCCCCCCCTCGGAAGCCCCTAAAATCGCCTCTTGGACCCCTCTTGGAACGCTCTTGGAGTGCTCTTGGGCGCTCTTGGGGCCGTCTTGGGGCTCTTTTGGGGCTCTCTTGGGGCCCTCTTGGGCCATCTTGGAGCCATCTCCAGGCCTCGGATGGCCATCGGAAGCGAAAAGGCGAGAAAGCAAAAATCATTGATTTTCCTTAGGTTTTGGGACGATTTTGGCCTCTTCGGGGCCTCCTTGGGGAGCTGTTTGGCCACTTGGAGTTATCTTGGGGCCGTCTTTGGGCTTCTTGGAACCATCTTAGGAGCCATCGTGAGCGATCTTGCGCTATCTTGAGCCATCTTGGAGCTCATCTTGGGTTCTCTGAGGCGCTCTTGGAGCCGTCTTGGGCCATCTTGGACGCTCTAACTACCCGCGGCCCCCCCCGTCCAGGTCCAGGGGAGGGGGTAGGGGGAGGGGTAAACCCCTCCCCAAGGGGGAAGAGGGAGGGGTGGAAGAGGATCTGTTCTAGACCACCTACGCCCAGAGGGCTGGTGGGATTACAACCATCACCACCATCATCATCTTCTTCGTCACCATCAACGCCATCGTCATCAGCACCATCTTCATCATCACCATTGTCAGCATCATCATTGCCATCACCATCATTATCACCATCATCATCATCCTCATCCTCATCATCACCATCACGATCACGATCACCATCACCATCACCATCACCATCACCATCACCGTCACCATCACCACCACCATCACCATCACCATCACCATCACCATCACCATCATCATCACCATCACCATCACCATCACCATCACCCTCACCCTCACCCTCACCCTCACCCTCACCCTCACCCTCACCCTCACCCTCACCCTCACCCTCACCCTCACCCTCACCCTCACCTCCTCTTCCTCCTCATCCGCATCATCATTCTCATCATCAACACCATCATCATCATACGTAGCCGTTTTGGCTCAAGGTCGAAACGTTTGCCCCTGGCACTTCGACCTTGTTCGGAGCCGACGGAGAGCTCGAGGTGCAGGCACAGCTGCCTGCTGGCTCTGCCCTGCTTGCTGCCCCCCCCCTCTCCGCTCGGGTCACCAGCGCCCGGGGTTGCGTGGCCATGGCTCCCTCGCCCACCGATGCTGCGATCAAGGAGTTGTCCGCTCAGGTGAATAAGGTGAATGAAGCCCTCACCATGATCTCGGCTCAGGTTAGCGAACTTGCTGCCACCATTGTTGCTATGCAGAAGGGTATGAAGCAGCAGAAAGAGAACATTGCATGCGAGACTTCTCGAACTGTCTGGCGTCTGCGGGGCGGGCTGTGACCGTCTCCAGGTTGTTCGATGGTGCCGCTATCTTGGAGTTTCCGTTGGCCCTGTGGCGCATCTTCACAGCTTCCCCATTCAATGCGATAAATATTTCTTCCGTGCCTGTAAGATTCGCGGGGTAAAAGTGGGAGTGGCAGAGTCGATTATTGCTTACAATGTGCGGGCTGTGGCCGTCCTCAGCTATGTGCTTCAGTTCCACCCCTCGTTTCTTCCAGCTAGAAGACCGCGCCCTGCAAATTATTTAACCGGGCCCGCGTTGCAGCTTCAATGGCTAAATGATGTACTTTCTGGACGACGCCGGTTGCAACGCGTTCTGTCACTCGGTTGCCTTCATTGTCCAATCCTCTGTGCATCGGGCGGCCATGGGTTCGCGTGCTTGGGGCGAATGCGTGGAAGCGTCGGCGGAAATTCGCGGCTCCTCGAATGACCGGATCCCCGCCAGATTGGTCTCTGGGTGGTTTGCAGACCCGTTTCTCTCGCGCATCACTCATGCGGTGGCTGACCTCTCCCCGGCAGCAACCGCTATTGACCCTGATCCAGCGTTGATGACTCATGCGAAGTTGGTCAGATGTGTGCGCAGCGCTGTTAAACCTGGGGTGATGATTGGAGAAATGCCTAGAAGAGTGCTGAAGTTACTCCCTCTCCCGCTCGGCCGTGCTGTTTGGTTTCCGAGTCTTTAGATTCTGACGCGACAAATTTGCCGTTTCGTTTCCATGTTTTGAGTTGTTGCCGTCCTGCGGGTCTTTTGCCGTCGGGCTTGGACCTCTGCGAGGTTTCTCGCCGATCCGAAGCCGTGTTGTTTTGGTTGTCGCCGCGGCCGTGATGACCAGTGCCACTACGTCTGGCGTCCTCGCGCCCTGTCTCTTTTCTTGTTCTGGGCTCCTCTTGTTTTTCCCCTGTGCTTCTCCTCGTCTTGTTCTGTGTTGTGTTCACGGCCGTGCGCCCGATGTCAAACGTGATGTCGCCTTCTGCGCCCTGGTCGACAGTTTTGTTCGCGCGCGCTTGCAATTCCGTCTTCGGGCGGCTCTCGGTCGTGCGTCTCCCGGGCAAGTCTTAAGTCTTCGAGGGCCGCTTGCGTCTCGTGATGCAGAGGCGTCCAGCGATTCGGGTTGCTGTTCAGTATCTCCGCAACCCTGGTGGTTAGTTGCCTGTGGTTTTAGTGGTCATCTTTTTCGAAAAGCGGTCCTGTGGTCCGCCTCCTCCTTTCTCTGCTCGGTCCGTGGGCCGTTCTTCTTCACCTCGTTGGCCCTGGGGTTCCTCCTCCTTCGGTCCTCGGGTGTTTTGGCCGCTGCCGCTTGCTCTCTCTGGGGCTGTCGGTGCCGCCTCTCTCGTGGAGCTGCAGTTCGATGGAGTCCGTGCCGCCCGCCGCCCGCCCTGCTCCCTTGCTTGGTACAGTCGGACAGTCGAATGTGTGTTGAGTTCCGCTCTGGGTCGCGCTGGAGTTCGGGCCCCAGTGCCGACTTGGGAAAGCGGTCCTGCACCCTCTGGTGCAGCTCAGCTGATGCGACCATGCTGGGTCATCCCTTGTCGGCTCGTCGCTGTTAGTGCTGCCTGTGGCCGCGCGAGAGGTCGGGGCAAGTTCAAGGCACCTTGCCCGCCCGCCGCCGCAGCTTGTTCCCGCCAGCCGCCTCGATGCTTCTCGGGTGACTTGCTTTGTTGCGAGTTTTTGGCCTTGACCGATCGATCGGTCCCCACCTCCGTCCTCCCTCCCTGCTGCTGCTTGTCAGCTGTCTCCCTTGGCGCCCGCCCGTTGCGGCGGTTCGGCTTCCATGGCGCCAGAAGCCTTGAGCTGGCTGGATTTGCATCTGTCTAGATTTAACTTATGCCCTGCTGCGCTCGTTGGCTGACATCGGATTTATATGGGCTTGCGTTGGTTGCCACCGGTCATTGCCATTGTTGCGTCGGGAAAAAAATCACCACCGCCATCATCATCACTATCATCATCATGGTCATCATTCACCACCGTCGTCATTTTCAATAGCGTTCCCGCCATCGCATTCAGCACCGCCATCAGCAGCGCCGGCAACATCAACATCATCATCGCCAGTGCCAGCCGCGTCGGCATCAGCATCAGCACGATCGCCAGCATCAGTCACATTGCCGCGCACCTCTCGCACGCTTCGCCGACGGCCCCAGCGGGGGGGTGCGCATGACGCCGCCGCACCCGTGTCGGCGCACACCTCAGGCGGGTCGTGGCCCCATAGAAAGCTCCACCGAAGGCCCCAGGGGGAGGATTCCCATGGCGCCGTCGCGCCCATTTCGGCAGACCCCTCGCGCGTTTCGAGGAAGTCCCGCGGAAAGGCCCCAGAGGGAGGAGGGAGGATTCGTACGGCGCCGCCGCGCCCATTTCGGCACACCTCTCACACGTTCCGTGGCCCTATCGGGAGCTCCGCCGAAGGCCCCAGTTGGGGGGTTCGCATGACGCTGCCGCATCCATGTCGGCACACACTTCAGGCGGTTCGTGGCCCCATAAGGAGTTCCACCTGTGGCCCCAGTGGGAGAGTTCGCATGGCGCCACCGCGCCCATTTCGGCACCCCCGTTGCACGTTGCTTGGCCCCACAGGGAGCTCCAAAGAGGGCCCCAGTGGGAGGGTTAGAATGGCGCCGCCGCGCCTATTTCGGCACATCCCTGCCCACTTTCCGTGGCCCCATAGGCAGCTCCACCGACAGCCCCAAAAGGAGGGTTTGCATGGCGCCGCCGTGCGTATGCGGTTACATTCCTCACACGTTTCGTGAGGTCAGAGGGAGTTCCACCGAAGACTCCAGTGGAAGGGTTTGAATGGTACCGTCGCGCCCATTTCGGCACACCCCTTCACACGTTTCGAAGAAGTTCCGCGGAAAGGCGCCAGAGGGAGGAGGGAGGATTCGTACGGCGCCGCCGCGCCCATTTCGGCACACCTCTCACACGTTCCGTGGCCCTATCGGGAGCTCCGCCGAAGGCCCCAGTGGGGGGGTTCGCATGGCGCCGCCGCATCAATGTCGGCACACACTTCAGGCGGTTCGTGGCCCCATAGGGAGTTCCACCTGTGGCCCCAGTGGGAGAGTTCGCATGGCGCCACCGCGCCCATTTCGGCACCGTGGCCCCACAGGGGGCTCCAAAGAGGGCCCCAGTGGGAGGGTTAGAATGGCGCCGCCGCGCATATTTCGGCACATCCCTGCCCACTTTCCGTGGCCCCATAGGCAGCTCCACCGAAAGCCCCAAAAGGAGGGTTTGCATGGCCATGGCGCCGCCGTGCGTATTCGGTTACATTCCTCACACGTTTCGTGAGGTCGGAGGGAGCTCCACCGAAGACTCCAGTGGAAGGGTTTGAATGGTACCGTTGCGCCCATTTCGGCACACCCCTTCACACGTTTCGTGCCCCCCCTCCTTCGGGGCCCCTTGGGCTGTCTGGAGGGCATCATGGGCAGCTTTTGGGCCTTTGGGACCGTCTCAGGGCCCTCTGGACCCTCTTAGGCGCTTCTCAGCAACCGTTGGGGATATTCGGGTCGTGTTGGGTGGGGTCACCGTCCTGGAGGCCCACGCGCGAAATGCTGGCAGCGCTCAAGACTTCTTGGAATTTCGTGATCGGGGGACCCTTAGTATCTTACAACGTTTTTGTCGAGCTCTCGGAATTGCAGGAGCTCTGGGGTACTCCACTAATACGTGCCGAATGCACGGTGGCGGATACAACTACGAGCTCGACGCGGCAGCCACCAGCATCGAAGTGCAGACTAACTGCACGGAGTGGGCCACAAGCATGAAATTCAACGGCGAGCCGGCCCAAAGTCACAGTTGGATCCCCGTGGAGTTCTCCGAGGCCAGACACTCAGTGACCATCCAGTGCATTTATTTCGACCAGACATGGTCGCCCGAGACGTACGAGCAGACTTACGAGCTGAACTTCAGGAGGAACATTACCTACAGTGAGGACACAGCTCATCTGATGGTACAGATGCTGCCACATGACGGGTACTGCGTGATGAAGGAGGGGGCATCGGTACTGCCGACGGTCCCACCCAAGGGGACAAATGCTTCCGACATGGTCTTCGCGGATCGTTCGCTGCTGATCCCGTGGACGGAGGCGCAGAAAAAACAGCCCGGGGATATCGTTTGCCGCACCCAGACGGCGGATGCGAAGCTGGTGCCAATGTTCCACGGGCTGTCCGGCGTGTACATGACGCTCCAGCGTGCGAGCGGGAGCAGCCGCGAGAAGATCAGCAACGGCCTGCCGCATCAGGTGCATATCGACAAGGGCCGCCAGAACTACACGATTCGTGTGACTCTTGGTCTTGCCCAGCGGGACTACGCCGTGACGATGATGCATACCGCTGCGCGGGGGGTACACGGCCAGACCCCCCCCTGGGTTTCTTCTCCTTGAGATTCTCCTCCTCGCCCTCCTCCCTCGTCTTCGTCGTTCCACTTTCCTGCCACTCCTTTCCCCATCGTCCTTCGCCACCTCCCCCTTCTCACCCTCATCCTCTGCCTGTCCCTGCTCCTACTCCGTTCTTGTTATTCTTCTTCTTCTTCTTCTTCTTCTTCGGCGCGGGTCGACCGCACTTCGCAGGGGCGCGGCTGTGCTGGGCCATGGCATAATTGAGCCTCTGGGCATTCTTCTCCGCGGGCCTCCTCAGCGACCAACCTGTCGCAGGCCGAGAGGTCAGCACCAACACCACTATCGGTGGCGCGCCTCCACCGAGGGACGATGATCCCGGTCTCCGTGATGGTGATCAGATCCGGGCTTCCCAGGTGGCCGAAGGATGACCACCAACACCAAAATCTAGGATCGGCTTCCCCTGGTCGAGGCAGGCCCTGGTGCTGGTGTTGGTGCCCGCTTCCAAGCCTCCCAGCTTGGGGAGTCGTCCCAGGCTCCTGGCGGTGGCGCGACCCGGGCCACCGTGCGCCAGGGCAGCTGCTGGGCCTACCAAGGCGACGTCACAGCGGCGGGTCCGCCCAGCTGCTTCACCCATCCTCTCCGGGATCGACCCCCGACCTTCTCCTGAGGTGCGTTCTGGCCAGGAGCTCGACGGCAGTGTGGCCGTGACGACGCGAACCCCCCGTGGGGTGGCCGAGAGGCGCCGAGACGCGCCCAGAGACCCAGGCATCCGACGTCTCGACTTTTTCGAGACACGGGCACCCGACCTCCCGACCACTTCCCCAGGGCCGGTTTCTCATCCCGAGTCGTTCTTTGACGGCCCCGAGGCCCGGCGAGGACCCCAGGAGGCCGACAACGACGAACAACCTTCGTCTCGATTTTTTGTCGGGACGCCCGCTGTCGAGGCCCGGCGAGGACCCCGAGAGGCCGGAGACGACGAAAAACCTTCGTCTCGATTTTTTCGAGACGCCCGCTGTCTGGAGACCTCGGTCCTCGATCCGTCGCCTCCAGGGATCTAGGACTCCTGGATGGGGTCCGAGTAGATGGGGTCGGAGGATCGCGCCGCATCGCCGATGCATCGGCGATGCGGAGAAATATGGGAATCGGGTGGGGGGGGGGAAGGCGAAACCCAGAACATGTGGAAACATAGGGGGCAAACCCGGGATTAGTGTGTCTATTTTTATGTCTGGCCTGTCCCTCTACAGGAGGAATCTTCAAGCATAGTCAGAAAATAGTCTGGGGATGATTTGTTGACTATTTTGGAGTATGTTTGGGATATTTTTTGACTACTTTGTATTTTTCGTCCAAGATCCGCCTGTAGGGGGACACCCGGGCCGAACGAAAGGGGGGGATAGGGGATAGGGGAAGGGGGGGGTTACGAAATCTGCTGCATGCAGCTGGTTTCGGCCCCGCCGCCAGGCCCACTCTTCGATACATGGGCGCCTCCCGGCGCCGGGAGGCGCTGGGAAAATCAGCTGCGTGAGCTGATTCTCACCCCCCCCCTTTGCTATCCCCCCCATTTCGCCCGGCCCGAGACACGCCCGACTTAAGTCTTCTGGACGCCCGAAATGGGTACGGAAAGAATGGGTACAATGCCCAACAGAACTTCCTGTTCATTTTGAACAGGGTTCGCTGTCCACGCCGCCGCGGCCTGTGTCCATCCGAGACAGAATGGCCGCCTGCCCAACAGCGGCCGCTGCTGGTTTGGGACTGCATGCGTTGTTGGGTACTGTGCCCCTTCTTTCCGTGCCCATTCCGGGCGTCCAAGAGTTTGTTTCTCAGGAGGGAAAAAAACACACAGACACAATTAAGCTTCGATTCCCCAGAACATATGGGAAACTATGGGAAGTGGGGGGGAAGACAAGAACCCAGAAAGTATGGGAAACTATGGGGAATCTTTGTATTTGTGTGTACTTATTCGTGTGTCCTGGGGCCCCTTCAGTTTCTCTGCGTCCCCGGGGCCCTTCCCCGCTGGGCCCCCCGGGGCCCTTCCGCCCTGGGGCCGCGCGGGGGCCCTCCCGCGCGGGGCCCCCGCCCTCTACGTGAGCTGATTCTCCCCCCCCCCCTTTGCTATCCCCCCCTTTCGCCCGCCCGAGACACGCCCGACTTAAAAAGTCCGTTTCTCTGCGTCCCCGGGGCCCTTCCCTGCCGGGCCCCCCGGGGCCTTTCCGCCGTGGGGCCGCGCGGGGGCCCTCCCGCGCGGGGCCCCGCCGCGCGCGGGGGCCCTCCCCGGGCGCCGCGCGGGCGCGCAGCTCGCGGGAGGGGCGCGGCGGCGGCTGGCGACTCCATTTTTTTTTTTTTTGTTGTGTGTGTGTGTGTGCTGCTTATTTCTTTATTTCTTTCTTTCTTTCTCTCTTTCTCTTTCTTTATTTCTTTCTTTCTTTCTTTCTCCCTCTCTCTATATATGTGTATATATATACATATATATAAACAAGCAGCAAAAACAACGTTTGACAATTTTTGCATACGTGTTGGGTTAACTCCTTTTTGCATGTTTCTGCCGAAATCCGCCTGCACTGCAGGAGAACCTGCCCGACCTAGCGTTTCCGGGAGGCCTCTGCTCAGCCACGCGCAGGGGGGGGGGGTAGGGGGGAGGGGGGAAGGCTTCTTCGAAGCACCCCTGCTCAGAAGGCGCGGGCCTTATCTATAGATGTGAGGCTCGCGCCTTCTAAGAAGCCAGCCTCCTTCCAGGAAGCCTTCCCCTCCCCCTGCCCCAACGTGCGCGCCGCTAAATCTTCAGAGGCGCCCTGTACGCGCAGGACGGTTGCCCGATCCAGTTCTTCCATGCGAGCAGGCAGCGGCTGTGTTCATGATGTTTTTGTAGTGGTCTCGGTCTTCCTCCTCTTTCTTGCGGTTCTCATGGGGCTCTCTGGCGCTTTATCCGGGCTTCGACGGCCCCCTGTCCTGGGATACCTTAGGGGGAATTGTTGGGCTGGGCCGCCGTGTGGCCATATTGGGATGTCTTGGGGGCCTCTGGGGTCGTGTTGAACCGGCATGGAGTTCTCTTGGATTGTGTGAGAGTTTAACTGGGTAGGTTCGGGTTGCTCCAGGGGCCGTTCTGAGAGGGCCTCTTATAGATCACTCGGGGCCGCCTGGGTTCCCTCTTGGGCTTAACTTGTGAGCCTCGCAGGCTCTTCATGATTCCTCTCGAGCTACTTTGAGCAAGCAAGAGCCAACTACTCAAACACGATTCAATCATTTTGACAGTCTGTGGGTGCGCTTGGGGCCCTCTTGTCTGTTTGGGGCTTCCTTGGAGGCATGTATGGGCCCTCTTGGGCCCTCTAGGATCTGTCTGGGATCCCTCTTGGGGCATCTCGGGGCGCTCATGGGTCGTCTTCGTCTTGTGCCATTCCTGACCGCCTTGGAGGCCTTTTGAGCCCGTCTTAGACTGTCTGGGATCCCTCTTGTATTGATTTGGGGTTCTCTCTGGCATTTACTCCTCTGTAGCCCTTTTTGAGACTCTCTTGGGCTGTTTTTGGCTATTCCGCAGCCCTCTTTGGAGACGTCTTCGGCCGAAATTATTTGGGAGACAAGCATCACGGGGGAACACCCTGCAGTGTTTCTGTTTGCTCGTGAGTTTGACTATCTGGAGGTTCTCTCGGGGTCCTCTTGGAGCATGTGGTGTCATCTTGGGGACCCAGTGGGACTCTCTCGGGCTCTCCTCGAGCCGTCTGGCAGTGCTTTGTCGGGCAGTCTTGCGAACTCTCGGGCCCTCTTGCAGCTGTCCTGGACGGTCGTGGGACCTTCGTTGGGCCATCTAGGAATGCCCGAGGCCGGGCAAGGAGGATGGCGCGAAGTTTCGGCGATGGTAGGCAGATGCGTCGTGTCCGTCGTCGCGGCCTTGGACCATCTTGAACCCCTCTGGGGGCCATCTTGGCAGTCGTAGACCCTCTTAGGGCCTACTCTGGCGCTGTCCCAGGGAGGTTTTCGACCATTCGTGATCCATCTCGATTCATTCACCACGTGATCGTCGTCGGCACAAGCATCAAAGCCCCACCTGTCCAAACCCCGAAGCACGAAACGCCACACCGAATCCACCAGAAATCCGAAATGCACACGTACGCGTCCACCTGATTTTGGGGGCTCCTTGGTACCTCATCGTCCGTCTTGGGTGTCTCTCGGGTCATCCTGGCGGCCTCCAGGGCCTCCCTTGGGCCATGCAGCAGCCGTCTTGCAGAAGAACTGCTGCTCGGGATTCCCCGGATGAGCCCCCGCCCCCCCCCTGTTTCAAATTCGGAATTTGTGGGCCGGGAGGAGACTGGAAGGCCACCCGCCGGGTGACCGCAGAGGGGTCTGCGGATTTGGCCCGAGGCTTGCGAGAACATGCGGTGCCCGAGGGACATGGTCTCCAAGCACGAGGCAGTAGACGAGAGCGCCTCGGCCTGGTCGCGGCTCTGCCTGGAGGAGAAATGCTCTGACCTCGACGTTGCTCACTGCTGCGTGAAGCGGGCGTCCTGCAGCGCTTTTGGCTTTGCGTGCCCAGAGCACACCGCCCTCCGTCTCGACAGTAATGATGTGCTATGCAGCGGGAGTGAGTGCACAGAGGACGATTCGAAGACATGCTGCGAGCAGCGAGCCAATTGTAGTACCTACCATTCGGGATGCGGCCACGGCATGATTCTTGCCGATAAGGCCGACACTATCGAGTGCGAGTTCTCAAAGTGTTCCAAAAAGGACCACGACACGTGCTGCCAGGATAAGGCGACCTGCAGCAGTTACGCGGGGGACTGCCCGGCCGCCGAAGCCGTTCGGATCGACGCGGAGACGTCATTCTGCGGTGGTCTCGTGTGCGCCGAGGAGGACAAGAAGACTTGCTGCGCGCCCAAAGCCAGCTGCCGCGACTTTGCACTCGGATGGCCGTGCCCGGGGGGGCAGGCCGTCGTGCAGCCCCCCACCAAGACGCTGTGCGGGGGCGGCGAGTGCCTTGAAAAGGATGCAGCCATCTGCTGCGAAGCCCGAGCCATGTGCCCCAGCTTCACGTGTCCGGCTCACTCAAAACCGAAGCCTGGGAGCGAGCAGCTGCTCTGCAAGTATTCCAATTGTACCGTGCAGAACGACGAGTCCACCTGCTGTGACGCTCAGGCCACCTGTGCGAGCGACATGACGGACGCGGAGTGCCCTGAAGGCCATTGGCTTACCAGCGATGCCGACGAGACTTATTGTGCTGGAAAGGTGTGCTCCGACGAGGAAAAGGCTGCCTGCTGCAAGCCCATGGCGTTGTGCAGAGAGTTTCCCTTCGATTGCCCGGTGGGCCACATGCACAGGCTTTCGGCCAGCCACGCCCACTGCAGGGAGGAGGAGTGCGACGAGCTGGACTCGGCCGCCTGCTGCAGCCCGATCCCGGGCGTCACTGCGGCGCGAGGGGAGCACCTGTCTGGCATAGAGAGCACGGACGTTCTCGAATACCTGCGTGGTAACCCCGAGTCGGTTCGCAAGATCAGCGGCTCGTGGATTACGGGGCTGGAGGACAGGGACTGCGACAGCACCTGCGAGTCGCACGGGCTCATCTGTACGGAGGCTGGCCTGTACGCCCACAACGCCGAAGTGGACAGCGCGGAGGAGGTTCTGAGCTGGAGTAGAGGGTCTGGCGCAGATGGGTCGGCGGGGAGATGTGCAAGTGTGCACTACTTGTACACTGTTGCGTGCAATCGTACGCAAATATGACGCGGGGCGCGAGCTGCTGCACGGGCGACAACTACTGCGTGCGACAACAAAGATACACAATTGCACCCACGCGCAACGGTTGCACCCAGCGCGCAAGCTATGGCATCCGAGCGCCAAGTATTGCGAGCATTGTGTGCCAACGCACCTCGCCCCGCGGACCCATCTGTCTCAGACTCGCTACTCCGGCTGAAGCAGGTGCTCGACCTGATGAAGTCTTCGAACCGCCTGGACCTCCAAACTTACGATGGCGACTGCCTCGACGACTATGGCACCGAGGCCGACATCCCGGTGGTCTTCGCGCGCGGCTGCTTCAGGTCGGCCGAGAACAGGTCGTTCGACAGCTTCAACTGCTCTGCCACGCCTGTCGAGGATCCGCCTCAGATGAAGCACCGCCTGTGCTACTGCCACGAGGTGATCACCCACATCTCGGAGCTGATCGGCGACGATGGGCGGGCCGAGGCCAGCAGCGCTGGGGAGGACACGGCGCACCCGCTGACCGAGGCACAGAGGCTGCAGCTGGCAGACGCGGACGCGACGACGGAGATCTTCGAGCTGCTCGGGAGGCTGGTCGCCAGCCACGACTGCTGGCACGTGGACTTCAAGGACTGGTCGGCCACGCAGAGGTCCTGGTGCTCCCACGAGCACGGCATCCACGTCTCCGCCAGGACGGGGGCCGAGAACAACACCAAGAATAGCACCCGCCAGAACAGGTATTGGCAGCGCTCGCTGGTGCTGGAGGAGGGGGAGAGCGTCGGCGACTTCGCGGTGAGTGCACTGGACGAGTGCGTCAAAAAGTGCGATGAGGCCGCGCTCGTTCTCTCCCTTCTCCCTCCTCCCCCTCATCCCTGCACCCCTCAGCCGCTCCATCCCTCGATTCCTCGACCCCGCCCGCCCTCCCTCAGCCGCTCCATCCCTCGATTCCTCGATCCCGCCCTCCCTCGCTCCCTCCTTCTCTCCCCGAATCTGCTCGAAACTGGCTCCCCAACCCCTTCCCGCAGCCACCTTGACCAGTTTCCGAGTTGCGTCCGGCCGGCTTCTCGACGAGGAGGGAGGGAGGGGCGGACGGAGGGAGGGAGGGAGGGAGGGAGGGAGGGAGGTTTCTCGACGAGGAGGGAGGGAGGGAGGGAGGGACGGAGGGGGGGAGGGACGAGGAGGAGGCGGCGGACCACGACAAGCCCACGATCCATCAGCGATGCCGTCGCGCACTCTCTCCCGCCCCCAGTCCCCTCCCCACGGGTCCCCGGAGGCACTCCTTCTCTTCGCTGCGGGGAGCGCCCCCGGGAAAGGCAAGGCGCCCGAGAGGGCCTGCAGTTCGGGCGAAGAGCATCGTTCTGGAAGAGGAAGTTGCGCTGAGGAACGCTGCAGGATCAAGTTGGGCCTGTCCCTCTACAGGGGGAGTATTCAGAGATAGTCAAAAAATAGTCCGGGGACCACTTTTTGAACATTTTTGAGCACGTAGGGAGTATCTTTTGACTATGCTTAATCTTTCGCCCAACCCCCCCCTGTAGGGGGACAGGCCCGACTTAACTGTAGGACTGACCAGCGAAAGAGAGCATCCAGCGAGAGCCCCGCTTTGAGAGAGAGTGCCACCCTCCACCCGTGTGACCGTGGCACACACGTTGCCCTTTTGCATGGCCGAGCCCCTCGGCTCACGATGTGCGAGGAAGTCTCCACGGAGAGTCACGTTTTGAAAAGGAGCCGTCCTCCATTCTGGCAGCTGCTTTGCGCAGATGTGGCATCATGCTAAACATGTAGAGGGAGTCTCAACGGAGCGTCACGTTTTGAAAAGGAGCCTTTCTCCATCCTGGCAGCTGCTTTGCGCAGCTGTGGCATCAAATCAAGCATTCAGAGGGAGTCTTTCAGTGATATCCCCAGGTCGGTAAGGAAGCCGCTCTACATGTTCTTTTGCTGTCGGGAGCTTGGAAGACGAATTTGCGCGGCGCCAGGGCTAGAGCCAGCACTTTGAACACGATCCGCCCTCTGTCCGTGATGCTGTCGGAAGCTTTCGAGAGGAGTGTGCGCGCCGTTCTAAGGCGATTGTAACACCGACCCGCCCTCCATCCGTGATGCTGCCGGAAGCTTTGAAGATGAATGTGTGCGGCGGGAGTCACTTTTTTGCAAACTACCCGCCCTCCATCCATGTGCAAAAGGGTTTTTAAGCTTCGGGGCCATACATGACGGTGAAGTTTCCTGCGACACGCCCAGACCACCCTGCTGACATGCCTGGCAGTGCGATAAGGAAGAGTATTTTGCACAGAAGAGAGATGACAAAGGTAAGCGATACAATTTAGGGGGTAGGGCTGAACGTTTGGGGTGCGCCCGAATCGAGACCCTATGTTGGAGAGTGCGAAGAAACCGCGGACTCTTCCAGACAAGCACTGGCTCAGAGGCGGGAGCACGACCGATCGCAACCACTTCGGACCGATCGTCAACCACTTCGGACCGATCGCAACCGGTTGCGATCGGTCCGAAGTGGTTGCGATGTTTTTGGGTCGTTTCAATCAGGTTTCGATTCAGGAAGAGATCAGAAGAGCGCTTCTGGGCGCAATGAGCTCCTTAAGCCGACCAATGGGAATATGAACAAGCGGTTGCGATCGGTCCGATTACCGACGGCCGATCATGATCTCAGGTAAACACATGTATTTGAGTTCGAACGTGGCCATGATCCGTATACGATTCCTATGTGATTCGTATACGATTGAAACCGAAACTGAGCAAAAACGCCCGGTCTGAAACACATTGCATCTCAGGAGGGGGAGGAGGAGGAGGAGGAGGAGGAGGAGGAGGAGGAGGAGGAGGAGGAGGAGGAGGGAGGGAGGAGGAATGGAGAAGGAGGAGGGGAGGGAGGAAGGGCAGGAGCAGGGGGAGTCGGAGCAGGAGGAGGCGGAGGATGATGAGGATGAGGAGGAGGAAAAGGAGGAGGACAAGATGGCAAGGCGGGTAGACGCGGCGGCCCAGATCCCCAACGTCATGACCTCTCCGGAACGACGACCCCCAGAATCCCCCCCCAATCTGGGCGCGAAGCCTCTCAGAGAAGCCTCTCAGAGAAGCCTCTCAGAGGCCTCAAAGAAGCCTCTCAGAGAAGCCTCTGAGAGGCCTCAGAGAAGCCTCTCAGAGGCCTCAGAGAAGCCTATCAGAGGCCTCAGAGAAGCATATCAGAGGCCACAGGGAAGCCTATCAGAGAAGCCTATCAGAGGCCTCAGAGAAGCCGATCAGAGGCTTCAGAGAAGCCTATCAGAGGCCTCAGAGAAGCCTATCAGATGCTTCAGAGAAGCCTCTCAGACAAGCCCCGGAAAGGCTCGAGAGATGCCTCTGAAAGGTTTCAGACAAGCCTTTGAAAGGCTTCAGAGAACCCTCTGAAAAGGCTTCAGAGAAGCCTCTGAAAAGGCTTCAGAAAAGCTTCTGAAAGGCTTCAGAGAAGCCTCTGAAAAGCTTCTCAAAGGCTTCAGAGAAGCCGCTGAAAGGTTTCAGGGAAGCCTCTGAAAATGGCTTCTCTGAAGCCTCTGGAAGGCATCTCTGAAGCCTCTGAAAGGCATCTCCAAAGCCTCTGAAAGGCCTCGCTGAGGCCTCTCAGAGGCCTTGCTGAGAGCTCTGCAAAAGCTCTGCATAAGCTCTTGGATCGGTTGCAATCCGGTGTTCTTCAGGAAGGTTTGTCTAGGAATCCTTCAGGTTGCGATCAGTCCGTTTCCAGTGGTTGAAATCCGACCGAAGTAGTTCCTGAACAGTCCAAAGTGGTTGTAAACGGTCTTCTTCCGGCTCAGAGGCCTTATGCCCTCCCCCGTTCCCTCGGGTGGCCTGGGTCCAAACACCAAGGTCCGGAAAGCAGGAGAAGGGCACTGCCGCAACGACGCCCCAGGCGGTAAGCGTTGTAGGCAGCGCTGCTCAAGACCTGTTGCTCAGGACAGCCCCAATAACGATTTCCTGAAGAACTACGCTGACGATGATGACGACGCTGATGATGCTGATGATGCTGATGATGCTGCTACTGATGATACTGCTGCTGATGATGATGCTGGTGATGATGCTGCTGCTGCTGATGATGATGATGACGACGATAATGGTGGTGGTGGTGGTGAGATGGTGGTTTTAGTGGTGCTGATGATGCTGCTGATGATGATGCTGATGCTGCTGCTGCTGATGGTGATGCTGCTGATGACGATGGTGGTGGTGGTGATGATGATGATGACCACGATGATGCAGATGATGCTGATGCTGGTGATGATGATGACGATAATGATGATGATGATGATGATGATGATGATGATGATGATGATGATGATGATGATGATGATGATGATGATGATGATGATGAGGCTGATGATGGCGACGATGATGATGGTGATGCTGTTGATGATGACGGTGATGATGATGATGACGATAATGATAATGATGCAGATTATGCTGATGCTGCTGATGATGATGATGCTAATGCTGATGATGATGACGCTGTTGATGACGATACTGCTGATGATTATGATGCTGACTATTACGATGATAATGGTGATACTGCTGATGATGAGGATGCTGATGCTGCTAATTATGATTATGCTGATGATGCTGGTGATGCTGATGATGGTGATACTGATGCTGATTGTGCTGATGCTGCTGCTGATGCTGATGCTGATGATGGTGGTGATGATGATGGTGACGGTGATGGTGATGATGATGGTGATGATGATGATGATGATGATGATGTTGTTGCTGCTGATCACGATGGTGATGATGATGATAATGATGATGATGATGATGATGATGATGATTATGATGGTGGTGATGAAGATGATGATGATTATTATGATGCTGATGATGATGATGATGATGATGATGATGATGATGATGCTGTTGCTGCTGCTGCTGATGATGATGAGTAGGAGGACGGTGATGATGATGATGATGATGATGATGATGATGATGATGATGATGATGATGATGATTATGATTATTATTATTATGATGATGATTATGATGATGCTGATGATGATGATGATGATGATGATGATGATGATGATGACGACGATGATGATGATGATGATGATGATGATGATGGTGATGATGATGATGATGATGATGATGATGATGATGATGATGATGATGCTGCTGATGCGGATGCTGTTGCTGATGGCGATGCTGATGATGCTGACGATGATGCTGCTGATGGTGATGCTGCTGATGCTGATGATGATGCTGATGATGATGCTATGCTGCTGCTGCTGCTGCTGCTGCTGCTGCTGCTGATGATGATGATGATGATGATGATGATGATGATGATGATGATGATGATGATGATCGTGGTGGTGGGGACAAGGTCGAAGAGGAGGCGGAGGTGGAGGAGAAGGCGCAGGAAGCGGAGGAGGAGGAGGAGGAGGAGGAGGTGGAGGAGGAGGAAGAGGAGGAGGAGAAGGAGGGGGAGGAGGAGGAGGAGGAGGCCGTCCTTCCTTTTCCCTGCTCCTTGTGACGAGGCCCTGGAGTGCAACTCCTTCTCATTCAGCTACGACGCTGGGTTGACTCGCGAGGGCTGCAACCTGAAGAGTAAGGTCTCGGCGCCCGCCACTTCAAAGTTTACCCGTGGTTCGATGACAGGGGGAAGGAGGCGACGGAGGGAGCAGGGGGAGGAAGGGTTTCGGGTGAGGGAGGGAGGATCCGCGGGGGAATGTGGGAGAGGGAGGAGGGGGAGTGGGAGTGTGTGAAGGGGGAGGGGGAAGGATGGGGGGGGGAGGTGAAAGGGAGAGGGAGAGGAAGGTGCGAGGGAGGGAGGGAAGGGGGGAGGGGGGAATGAGGGGGAAAGTGGAGGGAAGCAGGGAAGGGGAGCGGAGTGGAAGGGAAGGAAGGAGGCTGGGGAGGGAGAGGGAAGGACGGGCAGCGCGTGAAGGTGGTCCCCTGCGTTTTAGGCACCTCGGAGGAGGAGGAGAGCTGAGTCTTCCACACTCCGATAAGTATTAGGCACCTCGAAGGTTGTCACCGCGGACGAAGCGGGATCAGACGATCCCGCAAAGGGCGACTACAAAACCTACTACAAGAGCCTCAACGCGTCGGCCGACGAGGACGCCGACTCCGACAAGGATCTGCGACCACCTGGGAGCCCTATCCCTGCGGGTCCAATCGATCGGGGGTGGACAGAACCCCCAACAGTGACACGTCGATTAGTGAATTGTCCGTTTTCGGTTCTCGAGAGGGCGCCGCGGCCGTTATTTTCCAGGCTTGCGCCCGTTGGGCCTCAGGTCGTTTTCACTAAACCACGTTTTACTAAAGGGAGGTCTGTCCATCCCCGAATCGACCCCTGGGATATCGGCCACCCCCTCTCGGGGTCTCCGGCTCCTCTGCAGGCGGCCTCCGACTTCTGAGCTCCCGGCCCCGCGCCCAAGAAGCCGGACCCGCAGCGGGCGGGCGCTCCGAAGCCACCCGCGGGGGGGCGCGCAGATGCTGGCGCCTCGCGCGCGCCGCGGTCCAGGCCGGAGTGGCCGCCTTTTTTCCTCGCGGGCGTGGAGGCCCCTGTAAGACAATTGGGAAGCATGTCGGAGAGGCTTGCAAGCTCTGAGAGCAAGCTCCGCACGGACTTCGATAGAGTTTCGAAGGACCTGCTGACAGGCTTCAGGCACGCGTATTGGAAACGAGTCGGACAACGTTTGCCTGAACACTGGAAGCGTACAAGCAGGTCGCTGGGGAGGCTTGCCCTGGGAGTCTTGGAGAGGAGCTGGCGTTGCCCTGGCGGCGCCAGGGCGCGAAGGTGGCGTGAAGAGGGCCGCGCCTCGTGCCTCGCGCGGCGCGGTGTGCGACGCTGCGGCCGGGCGCTCTCGTCGCTCCGCGTGCCCTGCCGCCGGCTCCAGCCCACCGCGCTCCGGCGCGACCTGCCGTGCACGTCCCCTGCCCCTGCAGCGCCCACGGTTTTCGAGCCTCTCTCGCCCTCCCTCTCCTCGCGGAGCGGACCGGCACGCCGTCTGCCTGCAGGGCACAGCGTGCCGCCAGGGCCGCGCCGCCGCGACACGCTGAGCAAGACTTGGCATCGATCGGACGTGTGCAGTTTTCCTTCGGCGAGGACCATCGAGGAGGCATCCTTGATCTTTGGCGAAAAAGCCACGCACGAAACCGAAATGTACACAGGGAATGGACGTCCGAGCGATGGCGAGAAGAGACCCCCCGACCGCAGGCGACCCAACTAGGGGGGGGGGCACACCCTGGCTACCTGGAGCCGTTTTTTTTGTTTGTTTCCTCCCATTCGCGACAACGTCCGTGGCTGGCCCCTGGCCCCCTCCCCAACGGTCCCGTCACGGTCCGCGTCGGCGCCGTGTAGGAGTTGGCAGCTCCCGAGCATTCCCAGACCGCTCCTCGGCGCGGATCGTGACGTGACCGGTCCCCCCTCCTTCCTTCCCTCCTCGCCAGTTGCGCCTATTGCCCAGACCTCCGGCGTCATGATTTTTTCGTGACGTCCACCCCCAGAGGTCTGGACCCATTCCCCAGCATTGGCTTCTCACCCCGAGTCGCTTCTTGACGCTCCCGAGGCCCGGTGAGGGCCCCTGGAGGATTGTGAAAGGCCTCCCGCCACGTTCTTTTCGTGACAGGAGGGGGCCTCGGTATCGCCAGGGGATGAAAATCTAGGCCTCCTATAGGGGTCCGAGTATAGATGGGGTCGGAGGATCGCGCCGCATCGCCGATACATCGGCGATGCGGCACGATGTGGAGCCCGTGTTCCTGAACGCATACGTCGCCGATGCACCGCCGACGTTCTCCAGTGCATGGCCGATGCACCGCCGATGCATCGGCGTTGCATCGGCCCTGAGGGAGGAGGGAGGAGGGAGGAGGGAGGAGGGAGGGAGGAGGTATGGAGTGGAGGAGGAGGGAAGGGAGGAGGTGGAGGAGGGGAGGGGGAGGAGGGGAGAGGGAAGGGAGGAGGGAGAAAGAGGGAGGTAGAGAGGGAGGTATGGGAGGGAGGAGGGAGGAGGAGGATCAGGAGGGGAGAAGAAATAGAAGAAATAGAATAAAAAAGAAACAAAAAAAAAAAAAAATAAAGAGGAGGGAGGTAAGGGAGGGTATTGAGAGCAGTGAGCATGCGGAAGGGCGAGGCCCGCCCCCCCCCTCGCTCGGCCGGGCGCGCTCGCGGCTGCCCGCCGCGTGCGGGCCCCTGACGGCCGCCCGCGCCTGGCGACTCGGGAGCCGTCTTGCGCCGGCTCTTGACTCCTCCTCCTCCTCCTCCTTCCTTACCCTTCCTCCTTCCTCACCCTCCCTCCTCTCTTTTTTTTTCCCACTTCCTCCTCCTCCTCCTCCTCCTCCTCGTCCTCTTAATCCTCTTCCTCCTCTTCCTCCTCGCGACGGGCGCTCTTGACTCGCCACCTTCTTGCACGTCTTGCGAACCCAGGTTGCGGAAGTGCACGCCGGTCGCTGCAGGTAGGTATTCTGGGATGCCCAGATCCCAATCTGCTCCAAGCGCCTCCCTACGTCAAGGATCGGCACGCTTTGGCTGTGCTTTGTTGTTCCCTGGGTGGGCCTGGACCCAATCAACTGAATCCGCCTTCCTACTTCATGTTTTTACCTCCTTCTTCCGACCGACGTGGAAGCTCCGCTGATCCCGAACTCCTTGCCGACCTCGTCGAGCTCCGTATCCGAGAGCAGCTGGATGAAGCCCAGGGCAGCCACGCAGCTTTGAGGCTCCGCTCCACCAGCTTCGCGCTCCGAAAAAAAAATCCCGGATAGCGTCGTAATTAACGGCCCGCCCGCCGCCTCCCGGTGTATCCGCACCACCGCCGTCCCCGATCGTGCCGAGGATGGTATCCGTCATCAGCCTCCACTCCACCTCCTTGTGGTACTTTAGTAGTGAATTTAGTTGGTTTTTAGGGTTTGAACAAATGGTCGCAGCCACGCAGAGGGCGTGCGTAGCGACGCCCCAAATGCTCGGTCTCCAGTACTACTCTACGTGGCGGCGCCCCCGCAGGCACGCAGAGGGCACGCGTGGCGACGGGGGTGTCGCCACGCAGAGCTTCTAAAGACCAAACATTTTGAAAACCAATTGTTTCCACTACTAAAGTACCTGGCTGTCTCGACCTTCTTGAGCGCTTCAAGATTCTGCTCCCACACCCTCGCGAGGGGCCCGTCGAACGAGCGGCCTCCGATGCTCTCCCTTCCCCGTCCAGCGTCGGGAACTGCGGGATCGGGCCCAACCTCCCTGCGCCCACGCCTCCATGATCACTGTCGTTCCAGGACTCATCCGCGTCGCACGCACCCCCGATGCAGTAATGCTCCTCCTTGCCACGCCACGCAATGGCCCCGTCGCCGCCCTTGCCGTTCTCCGCCGGATCCCCTCTCGGGGCGAAGTGGACATCCTGCTCGATGCCGCTCCCGCTCAGTCTACCAACCGCGGAGTGCCACTCCGATGTCTCCTCTTCGCCTTCTTCTCCTTCTTCTCCTTCCTCTCCTTCTTGCTCGCCTTCTCCTGGGTGCTGGTGGCCTCGATCAGCAGCGGCCGATCCCCGGTCCACTGCTGCGGCGGGCCCCCCTTTGCCTCCTCCTCCTCCTCCTCCTCCTCCTCCTCCTCCTCCTCCTCCTTCGGCGTGAGCATCGCCTTGATGTGCCACAACCCTGGCGGCGGAGATGGCGCCGCGCTCTTGGTCGCCGCGCGGAGGCCGATCTCGTCCGTCTCCTGCAACCGGTCCGCGATGGCCAGGAGACTCTGCGGCTGCGGCGCCATCGAATGACGTGGCGCCACTGGTGTTGCAGACGGCCGCGGGCGCGCCCTACCTGGGCTGACTGCGACCGCCTGCACTGCCGCCGAGACCGCCGCATGACCGCAGCCTGCACTACCGCCGCAACTCGGTCTCCTCCATGAGCACGGCTGGGCGCTCTCGGTGTCACTGGCGTCTGCCT
>CAUYUJ010003813.1:38535-50969 GCA_963575745.1 Prorocentrum cordatum | reverse complement strand
GCGCCGCGGGCCCCCCGGGGCGGCCTCGCCGCGTGGGCGACCCTCGGCGCGGCCGGCGCGCTGGCGGCCTGGGGCGCGGCGCTGGCGGTGGGGCGGCGGGCGCGGGCCTCGGTGCGCAGGCTCCGGCGGCGAGCGAGGGGTTACCTATGCTGGGCACCTCCTCATCACGAGGTCAATCTTGGGGATTCCCGCATTTTTGAGGGCGGATCCCTGAGATTGTCATCGCCTTTTGGCGTGTCAATCTCAGGGATAGGGATACGTTCGAGGCTGGTAAAGGGGGGGGATGCGAGGAGGCGAGGGCCTGCTCAGAAGTCGGGGGCGGCAACGAGGGGGGCGATGACTATGGGGGGGGTGGATATCATGGTGCGGGCCAGGATATTTCCCCAGATCTCATGGCGCCGCTTCTTATTTCATTGCGTCCCTGGCCCCCCCCGCTGGGCCGCGCACATGCCGCCGGCCATGATTTGCACCCCCCCTCTTGGACGCTCCCCTCTTGGCCGCTCCCGACAGAAGGCGGCGGGACTTCGAGAAGCCCTCGCGCCTTCTGAGAAGTTGTTGGTTCTGTATTCGGGGCAGGCCGACGACAGCTTCTCAGGAGGCCGGGGGACCTCCGAGCCTTCTGGGCAGGCCTTCTCCTTCTCCTTCCACCCCCCCCTCGCTCGCCGCCCAAGGTTCTCCGAGGAGGAGCAGGTACCGCGGGCCTCGGTGCGCAGGTGTTCGGAGGAGGAACAGGTATCGGAGAAGAACAGACGGCATATAAACATAAACTGTTGGCCCTCCATCGGCGCCTCTGGCGCCGCCCCTGGCGCGCTCCGCGCGCCAGGGAGGGGGTCCAGCGCAGATCCAAGAACTCCGCGCGGAGCGCCAACAGTTTATGTTTACGCCGTTTTTTCTTTTTCTAAGATACCCATGCCGCTGCCCTCCTCCCGTTTTCCCATGGTTCGCCCTCCTGGGAGGCTCTCGTGGCCACCGTTGGATTCGCCTCGGAATTCTGGTCAGAAGCGCACCCCAGGAGAGGTCCGTGGAGTGGCGGTATCGATTTGACGTCAACCCACCATACTAGAACTATGTGTGCGTCGCCCCCCCGTGGGGCGACGCGCGCACCGAGAAATCCTAGTCTATATGCGTCGTGGCGGGCGCTTTCTGGCCACACCGCGCGGGAAACGATGTACTACAAGATGGGTGTACTGGATGTTCGCGTCGGACGCGCGCCTCCAAGGAGGACATATAGTACTGGTATGTCTCTGTGCGTCCCATCGATGCCCTGTGATTGATGCCCTGTGATTTCCTCAGGTTCGACCGCCTGCCTCATCCCGGGAGGGCGGAGGAGCACACACCCCCGGCACGACACGGTCAGCAGCCGGCCCGGAGGACGAGGCTTCTTCACCGAGCGCGTTCCACTGCTCGCAGAAGTGCCTACTCGCCAACGTCCGAAACACATGTGCTTGCTTCGATGAAATTTACCGTGCGTCGCCCGCGGCGGATCCAGGCCATTTGCGAGCAGTCCCTTTGCGAGTAGTGGAACACGCTTGTCTGCTCTGGAACCCTGACCTCCCAGGAGGGCTGAGCCGTAACAACACCAGGACCTTGGCGTCTAAATCCGCGACGTTTTTGGCAGTCCAGATCGGTTTGTTGGCCTGTTTCTTTTTTCTCGGAACTCTGGGAGGTCAGGGAACGAAGGTGGCCCCACCACTCTGAGATCCTGGCGCGTCCACTGTTTCGACCCCGGCCTCTTCGCCTGGCTTCGGGCCCCGGGACCCCTCGCAGATCGAGCCGGCTCGAAGAAGGGCGCTGGCCGTGGCCTTTCACGATGTGTGTTCGGATCTCAGGGCCCGCGCGTCTCGATTCTGGGTGTGCCTGCCTCGAAAAAGAAAAAGCGCCATGAACGAAGGATTGCAAACAAAAACCCAAGGATTGCAAAAAAGCCCAGGTTTTTTTTTTTTTTTTTGCAAAACCCAAGGTTTTTTTTTTTTTTTTTTTTTTTTTGCAATCCAGGGTTTTTTTGCAATCCTTTGTTTTTTTTTGCAATCCAAAGCATGGAGCGCTCCGCGCGGATGATGTCTTGGATCCGCGCGGGGCCCTCCCCCCCCCCCCCTGTGCCTCCGCGCAGCGCCGCCCCTCTGGCGCTCCGGCGCAGCTCCAAGAACTCCGCGCGGAGCGCCAAGAGTTTATGTCTGTGGCGGTTTTTTTTTTTTTTTTTTTTTTTTTTTTTTTTTTTTTTTTTTTTTCTGCTGCCGTGATTGTTTGTTTCCACGGACAACGGGGACGCCCGACCCTGCGCATTCCATACGCCTTGCACCCTCGTCCTTCCTCGTTCCGGACGTCCGCGAACGGCTTCTCCGTTGGCGTCAGACCCCCTCCCCACACCCTGCCAGGGGTGGCAACGAAGACGACGCCCAGTGGTGCGGGGAGGGGGCTTGGCGCCGGCGGAGACAGCGTTTGCTGACGTGCCGAGTTTATGTTGGCGTGCTTCTCTGGCCTCCTGTCATCAGCCCTCGCCGGACGTTCCTCCAACCCACGAGCCGCTTGTCGCGGTCACCGCGGAGTAGAGGACGCGTGCGAGGAGCGCCAGCACGAGAATTCGGTTAACGGACGGGCTGCTAGCCCTTCTCCTTCTCCCCCTCGATCACCACCAACAGACTCTTCTGGACATTGCACGGGCTGCTGGCTTAATAGCCTTAGTAGCACGCTGCCACGCTGGCTGTGTCCTCGCGCGAATCGGCGCAACACGCGGGCTGAAGTCCTGCAGACCAGTGACCAACGCTGGTGCCTTTCAGGGAGGGGCCTTTCGAGAGGAGGCCTTCTATCATGGAGCATGACGCGATTTCGCCGCCCACTGTGAGGGGTTGACGAGTCCCTTCCCTCCCCCCTCCCCCCCATCAGACTGGGATTCAGCTTCTCGGAGGAGTGGCAGAGGAACGGCTCACTATCTCTCTTGCTTTGTCACTCCCCGTCGGAGTGCGTCGGGTCGGTGGATTGATTTCACGATGTGGCACGACTTGTTGGGCAGCATCGTGGGTCTGAGATGGCGGCGCTGCGTACTTGAGCACCCGGCGCGCTCGAATCAGGTGGTGATGTTTTTTTTCGCCTCCGCCTCCTTCGCCTCATTCTTCTTCTCGTTCTCCCTCTTTCTCCTCCACTACCACTCCCATCCGTAGCGATTTGGGCTCAAGCCCGTCGCCTGTGCGCTGTTCTTCTGCCTCAGCCGTTTCATGGTGTTTCCTTCGGGCCAGGGTGCACAAGAGTTCACCTGTCGCGCACGCGCTACTCGAACTGAAAGTGCTGGCTTCGGCTGCTTCTTTCCGTCCCCGTGCCCACCCTGACGGTGTGCAGGCCGCTGTGTTGGAGTGGACGGTGCCGCCCGCTGACGCTGTTGCCCACTAAGGCCTCCCATGGTGTTCATGAGGCCGCAGCGTGATGCGCGCATCATTTGCCCGTCATATACCGCTGCCGCTGCTCTGGATGCTGCGTGGTGTGCCGTTCAGGTCCGCCGCCGCAAGAATCAAGCCAAGCATCTCTTGGGCGAGTTGGCTCCGCCTGCTCACACCGCCTCAGCGTCGGTGGGTGCGACCGCAGCGACGATCACCAGGAGCCGGCTGCCAAGGTTGAGGCCACGTGTGATCTGCTTGCTGCTATTGATCGTTGGTCCGCTACGGCTGGAACTGGTCTGCCGCGCGCTTCCCCTTTTAGGGTGGGGCTGCTTTCCCTGAAGCTTGGCATGAGTACGCGGTCGGGATACTGAAGGCGCAGGTCACCAGGGCCTCGTCTCCCCGCACTACCGAGTGCGTCGAGCTTCGCGAGCGCCCGCGAGACGTCGTGGAGAGTGCTTCGGACAGCATCCGACTTCGTCCCTAGTCGTCGTCGAGGCGACGATGCTCAGCGTTCGTTTGCGTGGCGGCCGTCCGCGTGCCTCTTGCTCCGCGTCCTCTGCTCCATGCCCGGGTGGCGGCCGAAGCTCTGCTGCCCGATCCACCGCGCGCTGCGGCTCCGCAGGTCGATGCAGAGGCCTCTCTTGGCCGTGCCGCTGCTCCTCCTCGAGGTCCCGGACCTGCCCCCGCAGCGTGGCCCCCGCTCGGCCCTCCCGCGCGCCGCGGGCCGCGCGCCCCGCGCGCGCCGAGCCGCGCGAGCAGCCTCCGGGGGCATGCCCGACGCACTCCGTCGCGCCGTGCGTGGCTCTGCCGGCAGGGAGCAGCGCGGGGAGAGGCTGGCGCCTCGGCCTTCTCCCCGGGAGGCGGCGGAGGCCTCGCCTCCGCGGCCTTCTCCTTCTCGGCGGGGGGAGGAGGAGGAGGAGGAGGAGGAGGAGGAGGAGGAGGAGGAGGAGGAGGAGGAGGAGGAGGAGGAGGAGGAGGAGGAGGAGGAGGAGGGAGGAGGAGGAGGAGGAGGAGGAGGAGGAGGGCCAGTGCAAACCCAAGAGTCATCAACGATGTTGGGACAAACCCGCCCTCCAAGCACCCTCTTCATAGGCCCCTACGACGGTTCATTTCCATTGAGGGAACTGCCTCGTTGGAAGACAACCGTTTGAAGACCCTGAAGCATGCCAAAACATGGTCCTCGGGATTCCAACGCCACGGATCAACCTGATTGTTGCGTCTTGACGATCCTGAGTCGTGCCAGGACGCCATTCCGGGGACTTCAACACAGCGAATCAATGTAATTGTTGCAACCGCATAGTCCGGACTTTTTTCGAAATAGTATATATGGTACGTTGATGATGGGAATATGTGAAACTCTAGCACTTGTTGTAAACGAATGTGCGCGGCGCTAATGCGAGAGCCAAATTTTGAAAGGAATCGCGCTCAATCCGTGAAACCCTTGCAAATGCTTAAAACGAATGTGCGCCGCGCCAAGGCGAGAGCCACATTTTGAAAACGGGTCGCCCTCAATCCATGAAGCTCTTCTTAATTGTTATAACGAAAATGGCCCGCGCTAAGGTGAGAGCCACATTTTGAAAACGGGTCGTCTTCAATCCGTGAAGCTCTTCTAAATTTTTAGAACGAATGTGGCCCGCGCTGAGGCGAGGGCCACATAAAAAAACCATCCGCCCTCAATCCGTGAAACTCTTGCAAATTAAAAAACGCCGCGCTCAGGCGAAACATCCGGTCCGCCCTAAAAACTGGCCTCGGGGTGCGACAGGGAGAAGGCATTCATAAGGAAAAGGAACGGAGGAGGAGGAGGAGGAGGAGGAGGAGGAGGAGGAGGAGGAGGAGGAGGAGGAGGAGCAGGAGGAGGCAGGAGGGGGAGGAGGAGGAGGAGGGAGGAGGAGGAGGAGGAGGAGGAGGAGGAGGAGGAGCTGTGCAGCTCCGGCCGCACGCGGGAGGCAGTCGGCTCCGGCCGTGAACTCCGTGCAGGCGTGCAGGCCCTGGCCGCGGAGGCCACGGCGCAGTGCCCGCCCGCACCGTCCGCACGCGTGCGGCGCCCGTCGCACGCGCGCGCCGACTGCCAGTCGTGCAGCTCCGAGGCGGGGATGTATACAGAACCACCGCCCGGAGGACCGATTTTCGGAGACCTCGGCGGGCGGTGGATATTGATCTGGATATGGATATGGACATGGATATGGATATGGATATGGACATGTTTATATATACACATATACGTGTACATAAATATATTCATTTATAGATATTTATATATGTATATGTAAAGCTATGCCTGTATATATATATATATATATATATATATTTGCATTTTTGTGTATATATATATATATGGGTATGTGGATTGCTATAGTACATACACATCTATATAAACAGTGATACCGGAGAGAAACCCAATCAGGGCTATAGGGCTAGGGGGCTAGGGGGCTATAGGGCTATAGAGCTATAGGGCTATAGAGTTGTAGGGCTGTAGGGCTATTGGGCTATAGGGCACCCTCGGGCACCCCCAGGCACGCCCGGGCATCCGGGCACCCCCGGGCACCCCCAGGGCACCCGGGCACCCGGGCACGCCTGGGCACCCCTGGGCACCCCGGGGCACCCGGGCACCCGGGCACCCGGGCGTGCGGCGAAAATGGGCGGCAAACCTAACCTAACCATATGAATCCGCTAGGACCCCTGCAGAGGCAAGCTTTGATTGGGGAAATACGCCCCCCCGGGAGCGTCCCACACCTCCGGAGCACCCTGGGGCACTCCTGGTACCGCGCCCCAGGGCGTTCCGGGGAACCCATATATCTATGTATATATATATATATATATATATATATATTGATTAATTGTCCCCAGGGTGTCCACCTATGTATCCATATCCACCGCCCGCTGGGTCCCCAGGGTGTCGGTTCCCAGGCGGTGAATCTGGATAGATCCCCTCCTCGCAGCAGCTGGGCTCCCAGCCCAGCTGCAGGCGATGCTGATCGCCAGGGTGCCACCGCACCGGGTCGCTGACCAAAGAAACGCGCGGCTCAAGCCGCCTGCTCCTAGACATCCGACGGCTCGATCCTGGACACACGGCCCCCCAGACCTTTCGACCCACCCTCGCGGACCAGCTCTTTTTGTGGCCCCGAGGCCCGAAATCTGTCTCCGTTGGCCCTCGGTTGGCGACAAGCTGGCAGTCTCTCGATTCTTTTTCGAGACGCTGGACGTATGGGGAGGAGGCGTCCCAACCACTTCCTGCCACCTGAGCGTCACCCAAAAGCGGGGTCGTCTGCGCCGATTGGCGCGTAAGCTGCTCGCGCAAGGTCGCGCGTAAGCGCCCTCGTCTCCCATGTGCCGTGCCGCGCCGGCGGCCCGCGTAAGCCACCGCGTTGCCATCTCACGTGAGACCCGTTTTTGGTCGTCGCTCACCTGCCCGCCCTGCCCGCCGCCGTCCACGGCACCAGCTCCAAAACCACTGAGCGGCCAGCCGCGGCCAGCGCCGTTCCCGCAGCTGTGTTTGTTGCTCTCGTGCCAGCGCCCCGGCGGCGCCCACGCGCTGCATATCCGCGCACAGGTGCATCCCACTTCGGGACCGCCTTTTTTCAGGAGGGGAGAGGCACACACAGACGCCACGCATCGTCGACTCCCAGGAGAGCATGAGAGCATATGGGCAGCGGGGGGGAAGACGAGAGTCACGAGCGTATGGGAACCTGTGGGGAGCCCTGGGATCTGTGTGCCTCTGTCTGTGCGTCCCTGGGCCCCTTCGTCCCTGGGATCTGCACTTGCCTGTATCTGTCTGTGCGTCCCTGTGGGATTTGTGTGTCTTTGTCTGTGGGTTTGTGCTTGTACTTGTCTGTGCCTGGACGTGCCGGGCTGGGACCGTCGAGGTGTGGCCTCGAGCCACGGCGAGCCTGCCGCCGAGCACGGCCTGGTCCCGGCTCGGCTCGCGTGCTCGCCCTCGGCGGGCGGCGTGGCCGGCTGGGCGCCCAGCACTGCGAGTCAGTCGGGCGTGTCCCCCCTACAGGGGGACTTTCGACGAAAGATAGAACATACCCCAACAAATGCCCCCCAAAGGCAAAACAACTATTCAAAACATAGTCCCCAGGCCATTTTGGGAGCATTTTTAGACTATGTTGGGGGTATGTTTTTTATTTTTCGTCGAAGATCCCCCTGGTAGGGGGACAGGCCCGACGTAGACCTGCGTGGTCTCAGCTTTTGCCGACGCGTCGGATCTCAGGGGCGTTGGGGCCCCGCAGATCCCCTTGTAGGGGGACAGGCCCGACGTAGAACTGCGTGGTCTCGGCTTTTGCCCACGCGTCGGATCTCGGGGGCGTTGGGACCCCGCAGATCCCCCTTGTAGGGGGACAGGCCCGACGTAGAGCTGCGTGGTCTCAGCTTCTGCCCACGCGGCGGACCTCAGGGGCGTTGGGGCCCCGCAGGCCTCCGGCGCCCCCAGAGACCTCCTGCGGAGAGAACGGCCCCGCGCCCCCCCGAAAGCCGCGTGCTGCCACCGCGGGCCCCCCCCCGCGGGCGTCGAGCCACGCGGTGACGCCACCACACCGCCTCGGGCGAGGAAAAAAGACACACAGACACTCAGAGCCCCGAGTCATCAGGGGTAACTCGGGTCAGGGATAACTCGGGTTCCTTTTTCGGGAATCCAGGCCCGAGTTACCCGGACCCGAGTTACCCCGGACAAGCTCGGGCGTCCAGAGCCCCGAGTCATCAGGGGTAACTCGGGTCAGGGCTAACTCGGGTTCCTTTTTCCGGGAATCCAGACCCGAGTTACCCCAGACCCGAGTTACCCCGGATAATTCGGGCGCCCAAGACACAATGAATCGTCGACTCCGCAGACAACATGGGAAGCTGTGGGAGTTGGGCGGGAAGACGAAAGCCCCCCAAACATGTGGGAGAACATGGGAGGAATTGTGATTTGTGTGTGTTTCTTTGTGTGTCCCAGGGCCCCTTCAACACCGCCTGGGGGGCTGGGGGGCCCCAGCCTGCGGCGCCTCGGGCGTGCCAGAGCGCGGCGCCGGCGTAGCGCCCAGGCCCACGGCCTCCGCGGCCAGGCTGCAGAGGGTGCGGTCTCCGCACCAGCTTCGCAGGCAGCGACTCGGAGGAGGACAAGGTACCCATACCTCTACCCTTCGCGCCCGTGTTCCCCTTCTTGGGCCTCCTTGGAGGCCCTCGTCGCCGCCGCTGGATCCGCCTCGAAATCTTGGTCAGAACGCACCCCGGGAGAGGCCCGGGGGGTAGCAGAGCCGGTGCCTCTTGGTCCCCCCCAACGGGTGAGGAGACTCCGCACCCGCTGCGCAGGCAGCGACGTCCGGCGTCCGCGTCCCAGGGCCTCGTCGCGAAGACCCGGCGGAGGGGCGCCCCGCCCGCCCCGCGGTCGAGGCGCGGCTCGTGCCGTGCGGGGGGGGGGCTCGGCCAAGCCGTCCGTGAGCCCCTGCGACGGGGCTGCGGCTGCAGGCGGCAGGCCGGGGGCCCGTCTTGCCCGCGTCGCGGGCCGCGTGGCCGGCGGCGCTCGGCTGCGCCTCCGGAGCTCCTGGGCCCTGCTGCCTCGGCCTCCTCCTCCCTAGGAGGAGGCGGAGGAGGCGGAGGAGGAGGAGGAGGAGGATCGGCAACACCCCAACATACTTATACTATATGTGCGTCGCCCCCCCAGGGGCGACGCGCGCACCGAGAAATCTTATAGTATATGCGTCGTGGCGGGCGCTTTCTGGCCACACCGCTCGGGAAACGATATACTACAAGATGGGTATACTATATGTTCGGGTCGGACGCGCGCCTCCAAGGAGGACATATAGTACTAGTATGTCCATGTGCGTCCCAGAGGAGGGAGGAGGAGGAGGAGGAGGAGGAGGAGGAGGAGGAGGAGGAGGAGCAGGAGGAGCAGGAGGGGCCTCCTCCTCCTGCTCCTACCTCTCCTGCTCCCCACCTCACCTGCTCCTCCCACTCCCGCCGCTCGTCCTCCCTTTGGTACCTCCTCCTGCTCCTCCTCCTCCTCCTCCTCCTTCCCAGCCCGGCTTGGCCCAGCCCCCTCTCCCCCTCTCCTCCTCTCCTCTTTCTTCGGCCATGCGCAGAGGGCTGTATGGGGGAGGGGGGAAGGCTTCTTACAGGCATCCTCCTTCTGAGAAGCCTTCCCCCCTCCTCACTACCCCCGTGTGCGCGTCGCCAACTGCTTCCCTTTCTCCTGCGCTTGCTACCGAGGGTAGCCGTGCGGGGCAGCGCGTAGCTCGGCGCTGGGGCTGCTCAGCCAGATGCGGCGGCCTGACCTGCCGCATCGCTGGGGTCAGCGGTCAATGTTTCGATAAGCTGCGGCGTGACTCGTTTCAGACGGGCTGCGTGTCCGTACACCGATGTCGTTCACAGGACGGGGCCGGCCAGGGTCGGTGTCGGCGTATAGTTTGGGCCTTCCCGGTACCCGTGCCGCACACTTTACATGAGCCAGTAGGTTCCAGGCACTCGTCTACCCGCGCGCTCTCATCATACGCACACGTTGTGACCTGCATCCGCAGACCTCGGCTGCGCCGCATGCAGACCGAAAGGAGCGGCTGGGATCGTCAGTGTCTGCTTCTTCTTCTTTTCTTCTTCTTCTTCTTCTTCTCCTTCTTCTTCCTGAGAGCCCACAGGTCGGGAGGTCTTCGGCTCCAGGCGTCGTCAGGGGCGACCTTCTTCATAATTCCTCGTCGCCTCATCATGCGTGTCGGTAAGGAGGATCGGGCGTTTCGTTTGATGATTCCTTGGCGAATGATGTTGCTAGGAGTCTCCAGCCATGGATGGAGGACGGTCCGTTTTCCTAACGTGTCTCCCGCCGTAGCGCCTCGAATGATCGTCTGACGCATTCGCAGCATTTAAACGGATGGAGGGCAGGCCTTTTTGAAGTGTGGCTCTCGCCGTAGCTCCGCACACACTTGATCGCCAAGTTGTCCATCCTGACACGGCCGGAGGTTGCTCCTTTTTCAAGCTGGGGCTCTCGCGTATGGATGCGTGCCTCGTATGTTTCGATGCTGTAGAGGCACGGGCGGCTCCTTTTCAAAGCGGTGCTCTAGTTTAGCACACCCTCGGCTATGCCGATCTACCAATGGAACTCATACAGCAGCCGGACGGAGTGTGTGCGGCTCCTTTTCAACACCTGGCTCATGCTCAGCATTCCCTTGGGCTCATCCAGTTGCGTATGCACCGTGGCATTTTCTACCAAATTAATGGCCTTCGGCCCATCCCGCCCCGCCACCGTGCCTGGGTTGTGGGTATGAAGTCTATTGGATGTTCGTTGGGATCTCGTGGGAGGCCTCTCGGGTGCCTCTTGGCGGCAGTTCGGAGACCTCTTGGGGGCCGATTGGGGGCCTCCTTGGGCATCTTTTGGGCCTCTTGGGGGCCTCTTGGGGTCTCCTGGGGGCCTCTTGGAGCCTCTTGGGGCGGACTGCTCGGATTTTCGGTTTGTGTTCCCTCTCTTCTCTTGGGCCTTCTTGGTGGCCGTCTGGGGGACCTCTTGGGTTTTTTTGGGGCGCCTCTTAGGTCGTCTTAGGGCGCTCTTACGTCCGCCGTCTTGGGGCCCTCTGGGAGGCCTCTTGGGCTGCTTTGGGGTGGTTTTGGGGGCCTCTTTGGCCGTCGTGGAGCGTCGGAAAGCCTGACAGGCGGGAACGCCAGCATCGTCCAAACACCTGAGGGAAATCAATGGCTTTTGCCTCTTGAGGCCTTCTCGGGAGGCCTCTTGGAGGCCTCTTGGGGCGTCTTGGAGGCCTCATGGGCCCTCTTGAGGCCATCTTGGGCGTCTTGGGCCGCTCTTTGGGCGTCCCGAGGCCCTCCTGGGCCGTCTTGCAGGCCGCCAGGGGCCCTCCACTCCTCCTCCTCCTCCTCCTCCTCCCTCCTCCTCCTCCTCCTCCTCCTCCTCCTCCTCCTCCTCCTCCTCCTCCTCCCTCCTCCTCCTCCTCCTCCTCCTCCTCCTCCTCCTCCTCCTCCTCCTCCTCCTCCTCCTCCTCTTTCTCCTCCCTCCGCCCCCGAGGTCACCCGGTAGTGGGCCCTCCTTGGCCCGTCTTTTGGGGCCCGCCGCCACCTGGCAGAGCACAAGAACGGCGCGCGGGACGCCCCAAAGGGGGGCACGCGCCAGGCCCCAAAGGGGGGCATGCGCCGAGCCCGGGGAGATTTGCGAGCGAGGGGCTGGGGCCCCTCTCCTCCTCCTCCTCCTCCTCCTCCTCCTCCCTCCTCCCCCCCCTCCTCCTCCCCCCCCTCCCCTCCTCCCTCCTCCTCTCCTCCTCCTCCTCTCCCCTCCCCCTCCTCCTCCTCCTCTCCTCCTCCTCCTCCTCCTCCTCCTCCTCCTCCTCCTCCTCCTCCTCCTCCTCTTCCTCAAAGACTCCTCAGGAGTGGGGATGGAGGCTTCGGGGATCTGGCCCAGGGCCTGGGGACGCGCCTACTCCGTGCCCAGCGGCACGGTGGCGGATCAGCCACAAGACATGGAGGGAAGTCTTTCATCTTTCGCCTGAGCGGCAGGCTCAGCGGGGCGGCCATCGTTCGATCCAGCTCCCTCCGTAGTGAAACTAAACATCTACAGAGCTTTATCGGGAGGGGACGGGAGACAGGAGGATGCGTTGCAGCATCGTTGATGTGTCCTTAGTCTACTCTGGTTCGCCTTCACCCTCCAACCTTGTCCTTCTCCCTTCCTGGTCCTGCGTCGTTCGTGTCCGTCATCCCCGAAGCGGCGGAGGAGGGTCATTACAAGGGTCAGGAGGCGAAGGAGGGGCAGGAGGGAGGGAGGGAGGGACGAGGGAAGACGCACGGGAGGGATGGACGAGGGGGGAGGGGTTGATGTCCCGTCAAGGCAGCTGCTCAACACGCGTGCTACGGACCTTCAAGGCCAGACGAGGAGAGGACTGAGTGAGGGAGGAAGGAACATGAGTAGTAGTAGTAGTAGTAGTAGTAGTAGTAGTAGTAGTAGTAGTAGTAGCAGTAGCAGTAGCAGTAGCAGTAGCAGTAGCAGTAGCAGTAGCAGTCGTAGTCGTAGTCGTAGTCGTAGTCGTAGTCGTAGTCGTAGTCGTAGTCGTAGTCGTAGTCGTAGTAGTAGTTTAGTAGTAGTAGTAGTAGTAGTAG
>CAUYUJ010003813.1:35000-38435 GCA_963575745.1 Prorocentrum cordatum | reverse complement strand
TCTTGGAGGGCCTGGGGGGGTCTGGGGGACGATGTTTTGGAGGGTTCTCCCAGGGGGGGGGTCTAAAACTTCTCGTCTGGGAGGGTTGAGACCCCCTCCCTTTTATTACGAAATCTGGAGTACGGAGGGAGCGCGAGTGCAAAGACCGACCACATCTCCTGCTCCTCTTTTTCACAGGGCTCGCCGTCGGTGCCGCCGCGGACGCTGCCCATGTGAGACCGAGGGCCGCCTGCCCCGCTGCGGCCGCTGTCGGTTTGGGACGACATTCGTTGTTCGTACGCTTTTTTTCCGTACTTACCCATCGCGGGCGTCCAAACTTCGGTGCGGGACCGTTGGGGTCCACCGATCGCTGGATGGGGTGCGATGCCGCCGCAGCAGCGGGTTTGCGCGCTTGGTTTTCTCCCCTCTCCCCGCGCCCCAAGGGTCGCTCCTGCCTAGGGTCATCCTTGCGTGGAAGCCGACATCTACCCTGTGAGGGAATCACAGGGGGGGCCACAGGGGGTGGGAGGGTGCGAGGGGAAGGACGTTCACTCTGTCTCCCTCCCCTTTGGGGGGGATCCCTGGACTGGACATCCTCCTGTGGCCCTCTGTGAGCTGGCATTCTTGCATGTCCCACCCTTCGCCCTGCTGAGTCTGATGCCTTGCCACTCGTTTTGGACAGTCTGGTTCTCGGGCCACATGCCGTGAGAGGCCGATCCGGATGGCATTGCCGCCGTTTGCTGGCTCCTTGCCAGGTCTGGCAGTTGCAGCGGGCGCGAGTCCATGCCCTCACCCTGTCACGAGAGGGGGGATCATCATCCATCCAGTGGGACTGATCCTGGATCCCTCCGCACGTGGATGGAGGATGGATGAGCAGGAAGAGCAGGAAGAGGAGGAAGAGGAAGGGGCGGAGGAAGAGGAAGAGGAGGAGGAGGCGGCGGAGGAGGATGATGATGATGGTGATGATGGTGATGATGATGATGATGATGATGATGATGATGATGATGATGATGACGATGACAAGGATGATGGTGGTGATGATGAGGATGATTATGCTGATGCTGATGCTGATGCTGATGATGATGATGAGGATGATGATGATGACGATGATGATGATGATGATGATGATGATGATGATGATGAGGAGGAGGAGGAGGAGGAGGAGGAGGAGGAGGAGGATCCCTCCGCACGTGGATGATTCCCCCCAGTGCTCAATGCACCTCATTCTTTTGGCCCCGTGGTCTCCCCCACTGCGCGCTCCCCTCGCCTCGCCCTCGTGACCGCGGGTGCCAGGGCGGCAGCCCACAGCCAGAGGCCTCGCCTCGCCCCCTGGTGGGTAGGGGCCCATCGGTCGTTGAGCGTAGGTATTTGTTGGAGTCTCAGATCCCAATCTACTTCAATGATCGAGTGGCTTCCCCTCTTCCCTTCTCTTTAGGGGGCGGGCGGACACGCAGTCTGCTTTCAACGCCTTCCTACTTCATGGTTCTGCCTACTTCTTCCGACCGATGAGTAATCAGTGCCCGCCCTGAGTTCTCGGTGTCCTGCCATTCTCTAGCTGTCGATGTTGGTTGTTGATAGAGGAAGGGCTCGACACTTCGTGCAGGCAGTCGATGGCGTCTTGACGCTGTCAATCGACGGTGACGACGTTGAACTCAGCAGCGACTCTCTCCATGCCGAGGTAGTTGCCTGCAGTGCCAAAAATCCAGTGCACGTCGCAGGTGATCACCGACATCTCGGAACTGTCTGGCAAGGACGCACAAGCGGATGTCAGCAGCGAAGGCGATGAGGCGCGCGCGCGGCCACTCGTCCTATTTTGGGTTCAGTCTTCAGCGTCTGTGTGCAATGCGCGAATTCCTTGGTCCGAGAGCGCACGAATTGTTTGTGTATAGCGCTGGCGATATCATCGTTGCGTATCGCTTCACGCGCATTTCGAACTTCGATGAGCATATGTCGTTTGTTTTTCCCATTCCAGTGGGGTCCAGGTTCGGAGGGCGCATCCTTGTGTCATTTCAACTTGTGTCTTGATCATGAAGGATATTGCGCGCACGTACGTGTTGCTACTTGTACCAACGTTGCTCTGCGCCGAGTCTGACCTTCTCCGTGTCCAGCCAATTGCAAACTGAGGAGGCATGCAGGAGTTGCCAACCACATCTACTGCTGCACGTGTCCCCCTTCGCACGTTTTGAATTCTTTACGCTTCGCGTATCCCCACCAGCCCATCTCACAACAGCAACTCTTGCGAAGCATGCCGACAGTCGTGTTTTTCAGGCGTGTGTCCGCTTACCCCCGCATATCTCCCCTGTTCCTCCTTCCTCCCGCCTCCTTGTACATACTCCTTGTGGTGGGAGCGGGAGAAGGACGAGGCGGAGGAGGAGGGAGAGAAATCGCTCCTCGTGGTTTGAGTCGTTTGGGGTTTCTCGTCCTGGTGTGAGTCGTTCGGGCCCTTCTTCCTGGTGTGAGTCGTTCGGGCTCTTCGTGGTGTGAGTCGTTCGGGCTATTCGTCCTGGTGTGAGTCGTTCGGGATTCTCGTGGTGAGAGTTGTTCGGGCCCCTCGTCTCGTGTGAGTCGTCGGGCCCCTCCTCCTGGTGTGAACGTCGGGGCTCCGCGTGGTTGAGTCGCTCGGGGCCCTAGTCGTGGGGAGCGTTTTTGGGAGCTCTTGGAGGCCTTTTGGGGAGTCTTGGGGGCCTTGGCGGGCCCAGGGGCTTATAGGAGGTTTGGGTGCCTTGGGGGAGCCTCTTCGGGGCCTCTTGGGAGCCTCTTGGAGGCCGTTTGGGGCGTCTTGGGGGCCTCTTGGCGGCTCCAGGGGCTTCCAGGAGCGTCTTGGGTGCCTCGGGGGAGCCTCTTGGGGCCTCTTGGGCGCCTCTTGGGGGCATCTTGGGGGCCTCTTGGAGGCCTCTTGGGGGCTCTTGGAGGCCTCTTGGAGGCCTCTTGGAGGGGTCTGGGAGGAATCTTTGGGCCATCTGTCGGGCGATCGATCACAGATGGGGGGAGCACTTTTCTCCCCCCCCCGTCGGGGCCAGAATCCTCGTGAGGGGTGTCGAATTTTAGCCCTCCCAGGAGTCGAAAAAGACCCCCCCGGGCGACCCGCGGAGGGACCTCTCCAGGCCCAGGGGGAGGGGGTAGGGGGAGGGGTAAACCCCTCCCCGAAGGGGAAGAAGGGGGGTTGAGAACAGAGAGAGCTCGCTAAACCACTCACGCCCAAAGGGCTGGTGGGATTTACGCACCCTCCTCCCTCTCTTTCCTCTCTTCCCCCTCCCCCCTCCTCCTGCTCCTCCTCCCCCTCCCACTCCCCCCCTCTCCCTCCTCCTCCTCTTCCTCCTCCTCCTTTTCTCGGGCATGCTGTGGGGCCCGCATGCCCGCAGCGCATCCTTCTACTCCTCCTGCATCCCTCCTCCCCTCCTCCTCGCCCCTTTTCCGCCTGCAATCGGGAGGGCACCACCTCGGAGCCGTACGACT
>CAUYUJ010003813.1:22500-27500 GCA_963575745.1 Prorocentrum cordatum | reverse complement strand
GCCCCCTGACCAGGAGGAGGAGGAGGAGGAGGAGGAGGAGGAGGAGGAGGAGGAGGAGGAGAAGCATCATCAACATCATCATCATCACCATCATCATCATCATCATCATCATCATCATCATCATCATCATCATCATCATCATCATCATCATCATCATCATCATCATAATCATCATCATCATCGTCATCATCATCATCATCCATTACCCATCATTATCATCGTCATCATCATCATCATCATCGTCACATCATCATCATCACACCATCACATCATCAACATCATCATCAACATCATCAACATCCAACATCATCATCATCATCATCATCATCATCATCATCATCATCATCATCATCATCATCATCATCATCATCAACATCATCATCGCCTCGCCGCCGACGATTTTTTTGTGCCGTTGTCCCGCACCAGGCCCGCCCGCCTCACTGCAGCAGGCGGCCTCTCGCCGGGCATCCCCTGGTCGGCTCCACGCCACAGTCCCGTCCTTGCCCGGACCTCTCTGGCGTCTTTTCCCATCCGGGCGGTCTTCTTCCACGTCGGCCCCCGGGGCCCGCCTCTGGGCCCCGTGGCCAGAACAGACACATGTCCAGGGCGCAAAGCTGCCCCCGGGGAATCACAAGTATGTCCAGGACGCAAGCCTGCCCCCTGGGGAAGTGGTCGGGAGCCCTGGAGACGCGGGTTGGAAAAATAAGATGGGTTGATGTGAGGGTAGTTGATTGCCTGCTGGGCTTCTCGAGACAGTCTGTGCAAGCGTCGTCAAGTCTTGACGATCCGCGTTTTCCCACCAGCCGCCGCCGCGCCATTTTGGCTGCGCTTACTTGCTGGTCGCCACCGGGATTTCCCACGCCACCGGGTTTGGGAGTTTCGGCTCTGGCTCTCCTTCTGAGTGGCTGCCCGCTCGCTCGCTTCGCTTGCCTTTCTTTTCCTGCTGCCTAGTCGCGGCCCGACTAGTGTTCGGACGGCTTTCGACCCGCCTCGAGAGCCTGTTGACCAAAAGTTTTCCCACCCGCCCACTCGGAACTGACCCTCCCAGCGAGCTGTCATGGGAGCCTCGTGGAGCCCTCCTGGAACCATTTTGGGAGGTCTCTCTCTCTCTCGGGGCCCTCTTGGGATCCTGCTGGGGCTCTTTGGGGGGTCTTGGGTCATCTTGGGCGATCTTGGACTCCGTTGGTCAAAAGGGGGGGCTCCTTAAATGAACCCCCCACCCTCCCTTTTCGGAGGGCCGAGCAAGCTGCTCCTTGGGATCCTCGTGGGGCGCTCTTGATGGCTTCTTGGGGGCCTCTTGGGCCGTCTTGGGGGCCGTCCGGGCTCCTCTTGAAGCTCCCCTGGGTCATCTTGGGGCCATCTTGAGGCCTCGCAGACCCATCGGAAACGAAAAGGCGAGAAGACCATAATTATTAGCAACTGTTTGTTTGACGATTTTTTGGGTTATTGGGGGGCTCCTCGCGGGGCTCGGGAGGCACTTAGAGCCGCTTTGGAGGTATACCGTAGGTTATTTTGGGCCATTTTCGGCTATCGTGTGCCATCTTGGAGGCCATCGTGGGGCAGCGGGTGCCATCTTAGAGTCATGTGGGGGGAGGCGAAGTAAAACCCTCCTTGGCACGGTCAGGAACTTTGGCTTCGCGCGTCGCTCCGCCAGTTCTGGCCCACCACGCTTCGGCGCGAAACGCTATCCACTTCGCGGTCCCCAGGCGTCAGCGTCACGAGCTCTTCCCACCCACCCGCCTCGCGGAGCGGAGCGACGCGCTATTCGCTTGCAGGGCATAACGTGTCGCTGGGGCCGCCGCAGCGACACGCCAAGCAAAAGGCCCCGAACGTACGACCCTCCCCCGCCTCCTCCTCCTCCTCCTCCTCCTCCTCCTGGATTCCTGTGAGGAGCTCTCAGAGGGCAGCCTGGGGCGTGGTAGCCCGCGGAGCTTCGAGAGTCCAGGGCTTGAGCCCTGGCAGGAGAGGAGCGTGCTGGTGCGAGCCTGCACCAGGGAGGAGGAGAAGGAGGAAGGATTTGGAGGATGATCGCCAGGAGGAGGAGGAAGAGGAGGAGGAGGCGGAGGATGAGGAGGAGGAGAAGGAGCAGGAGGAGGAGAAGGAGGAGGAGGCGGATGAGGAGGAGGATGAGGAGGAGCAGGAGGAGGAGGAGGAGGAGGAGGAGGAGGAGGAGGAAAAGGAGAAGGCCCGGAGGGGGACTCTCGAACAGATCGCGGGGGGCGTCCTGGGAGGTCCAGCTGCTCTGAGCTCGATGGAGGAAGCACGATGACCATGACCAAGATATCGCGAGATCTTGTCGACACCGATCTCGGTTATGGTCCATGCGGGCCGTCGCCAATTCGGAGGATGGTCCACGGATTGGTGGCGACCAAGATGGACGATGACCAAAATCGGCACCACTGTTCCCACGTTCAGTCTCAGTCATGATCATTCTTTTCTGTCCGTTCATGATCCCCACTTGATTCTCGTACTCCTGTTGGGCGTCGGAGTGGATTCTAATGCGGCCGAAAGAGGCTCCGAGAGAGGCTGGAGGTCCGCTCGAGATGGCTGGCCGAAGCCCGCTCGCGGCAGAGCGGAGCTCGGAGCTCCGGGTGTGCGGCAAGTTCGTGTCGTGTCGACGTGCGGCGGCCCCCGCGCGGGCGTTCTGGGCTGAGCGCCAGCGGCCCAGAATCGGCCAACATGGAACGATCGGGCGATCGAAACGCCGCCGATCGTGCAGGGTTGAACGATCCACGCGGTGTGCCGCAAAGCAGCGCCAGGGTCGTCACGACACGAGCCTGCGGTAGTTGCCGACCCGCTCGCCAGGACTGGTCGAGCTCGCAGACGTTCTGGTGCGCGCACGAGCACGGTGTGCACCTCGCCGCGGGGAGTGGTGGGAGGTACGCCGCCCGCCAGCTGGTGATGACGGAGGGCAAGAGCGTCGGGAATTACAAGGCTCGAGGAGAGGAGACGGCACCAGCACGCGCTTCCTGAGCTCCCCGCGGGTTTCTTGGATCGGCGCTGGGGCCCCCCCCCGCGCCGGGGAGGGGGGGCCCAGCGCCGATCCAAGGAACCCCGCGCGAAGCCCAGAGAGCTCACGTCCATGTCTCTCATTTCAGACCTCTGAAGGTGGAGACGCTGGGCGACTGCGCCAAGAAGTGCGACGAGACGCCCAAGTGTCACTCCTTCTCCTTCAGCCTCGACGCTGGGCTCACCCGGGAGGCCCGCTGTGCCGTCGCGCCCCCCGCTCGCCAGTCTTCCTCCTCCTGCTCCTCCTCTTCCTCCTCCTTCTCCTTCTCTTCCTCCTCCACCTCCTCCTCCTCCCTCCTCCCTCCTCCTCCTCTCCTCCTCCTCCTCCTCCCCCTCTTCCTCCTGCTGCTGCTGCTGCTGCTGCTTCTCATCCACCCTCCTCCTCCTCCTCCTCCTCCTCCTCCTCCTCCGCTGTGTTCCGCGAGCTGGCTGGGCTTGATTTGCCACCCGGTTTCTTCTCGGGGAGCTTTTCGGGTGCGGGCGCGGCAGCCTCCTGGCGACGGCGGATTTTCTCGATGATCATCCTGCGAATGTTTGCGTCAGGCGGCGCGCCCCCGACGTCGTGGAGGGTGGTCCAAGATCAGTGCCTATTGGCTCGAGAGAAGAAAGGTTCGGGGATATGTCCCCAGCCTTGGGACCTCACGAGCCCGATTCGGCTCGATGGCCAGCTCGGCTGACTCGGTCATGCACTCAGGTAGGGTAAACCGTTCCGTTCTTGGTAGTTTGCTAACGTCACTGCGCGTCCCACTCGGGTGCGCGAACCGTCTCGAGGGAAGGACGCGTTGCAGATCACCCGCGCTGGTGGCAGTGGTGTTGACGATGCGAGCGGCTGAACCGTCCTGCGTGTGCGCGTCAAGTCCAGGCTGGCAGTGGCACATTTACCATAAAGAGCGTTCTTACCTTGCGAGGTCCCAGGGACCTAGTTGAATGCTTCGTGAGGGGGGCTAGGTGTGATAGCCGAAAACTGGACGATCCAGGAGACTACCATTATGTTCCGTAGCTCTTCAGGGTCGTCTGCGTTGGCTCGGTATTTTTCTTGGAGAGATGTACTTCTCGCCCCGCCAGTCTTCACTAATCGGGCAGAACACCACGCACAAAACGTGGCCAACGCTGGCCTGACACGACTGAGACCGAAGCCACCCTGTTCGCAGAACACGTACTGCGTCGCCTCGACCACGAGCTTGTTCAGGATTGGATGGGCGCGGCGGGGTACGGCGCCCGCAGCTTGCAGACGGGCAGTAGCAGGGGCTACATTACATGTTCATCAACTTCATGGAGACCGAGGCGGCGCGCAGGTTCCCGATGGCGGTGGACGGCCTGCAGCTGGGCCGCAAAAGGCAGGCGCTGTCCGTTTCGCTTTCCGAGACGCAGGGTCCGAGGGGGCCCCCACCAAGTGGAGCAAGAAGGTCGGCCCTCCAGGCCCAGACCCCCTTGGCGCTCCCGCATGTCCGCGGCGAGGCCGCCCTCGGGCTCGGGCTCGGGCTCCGGTTCCAGCCTGGGCTTGGGCTCGAGCTCGGGCTCTAGATCGGGCTTGTTCCGACCTGAGCACGTCGTTGAACAGGCAGGAGAGAAGGACGCATATGTAACTAAATAAACGTACGTTTCGAAAGTACGCATTGCGCGCATGTTCGTATCACGAGGCTGGCCTCGCGCACTAGGGGGCCGCGGGGGACTGGCCTTCTCAGAAGGTGTCGGGGCTTCCCGGAAGCCCTCACGCCTTCTGAGAAACCACCCGTGGCTTCGGAGAAGGCTTTCAAGGCTTTAAGGCTTCTTGAATAAGCTTCCCTACTCCACTATACGCGCCACCTGAAGGTCTCGTACTAGTATTATTTCTACACCTTCCACAACAACAGCAACTATGACTATAACGACAACAACAAAACAACAACTACTACTAAGACAACTACCACTCGTACTACTACTACTACTACTACTACTACTACTACTACTACTACTACTACTGCTACTGCTACTACTACTACTACTACTAC
>CAUYUJ010003813.1:0-20000 GCA_963575745.1 Prorocentrum cordatum | reverse complement strand
CCCGCCCAGCGTGTTCTAGCCGAGAGGTGCTCGCTCGTCCCCCGGCCTTGTAGAGGGATTGCTGAGGGGGGGGTCGCGGTGGCAAGGTGCGGCTGTAGCTTGGGGTCCTCCATTCAAAGGGTCCCAGGGCAGATTGCCAGCGAACTGGCTTCCGTGCCGAGCAGCATTCGGCTTCGCAGTAGCTGCCGAGGACGCGGCGGCGTTCCTCCCAGCAAAAGCTTCCCCGCCTCGCGCCGCGTGGCTGGCCAGGCCTTTCGTTGCCCACTGCATTGGCATTTTTTTGATGGTTATGCTATTTTATATTTTTGTTTGTTTGTTTGTTTGCGTTGCTCTGTTTTGTTTTGTCTTGTTTGTTTGTTGTTTCGCTTGTTTTTTTCGCGCGTGGGGGTGGTCCTTGCCTCGGAGGGCCCCTCGGGCTTGACTTCAAGGCGGCCTGCTCGCCTCGTCGCCCTAGGAGGCTCCGTTGGGGGCTTCCGCGCCAGCTCACTGGGGCCGCTTTAGGTTCACACAAGGCGCTCGCGACCCGTAGTCCTCAGTTCAGATCTGGGTCTAGACGTCCAGACAGGACCGTTTGTTTTTGTGTATGTGCAGTTGAAGTGATTGCATTAGTAAAGCGGTGTGCGTCCATACATGTATATATAGGCATAAAAGTATACCGCAGAGATAGACTGACATATATATATATAGAGAGAGAGAGAGAGAGAGAGAAAGAGAGAGAGAGAGAGAAAACGAGAGAGAGAGAGAGAGATAGAAAACGAGTGAGAGAGAGAGAGAGAGAGAGTGAGAGAGAGTGTGAGAGAGAGAGAAAGGGAGACATATAAAGAGAGAAAGAGAACAGAGCAGAGCTGAGTAGAGCAGAGCAGAGGAGATCAGAACAGAGCAGAGCAGAGCAGAGCAGAGATGTAGAAAGAGAGAGAGAGAGAGAGACATATAGAAAACAAGAGAGAGAGAGAGAGAGAGGCGGTAGAACTGACCAGCCGTGCGCCACCACTACAGCTACACGCCCAATCGTATTGTGTGGTAGACGCGCCTGGTAGACACGATTGGACGTGTCCCACAGCAGTGGTCACGGCCGTAAGTTCCTTCCAATCGGCGGCTGTGCGAGTATTGAGTCTGGCTTGATGCATGGATCCTTCCCCTCCCTTCCCCTCCCTTCCTCCTCCTTGTTGTCCTCCTTCTCCCCGTCCTCCCATTCCTTCGCCTTCCCCCCCCTCCCCCTCCCTTCCCTCCCGTCCCCTCCCCCCCCCCTTCCCCCCCCTTGCCTCCCTTTCCCCTCTCCGCCTCCCAGGATGGGGAGGTTTGAGGAGCGGGAATGTGGACGATGCCAGAATGGGATAGCGCTTGCCACCCCTCGGCCCGGTGGGAATATAGGGCAGGCGCCGCGTCTTGCTTGGGGGCGGCCAAGAGGGGGTGATGACTAGGCGGGTGGATGTCATGGCTGGGGCTATGACCTCTCTGGATCGCATGGCCCCTTCTTCTTCTTCTTCTTCTTCTTCTTCTTCTTCTACGTCTTCTTTTCTTCTTCTTCTTCTCCTTCGTTGGCGTTCCCTGGTCCGCCCCTCGTCCGCGCAAGCGCCTCGGGTCATGATTTGCGAGCCCTTCCTTTTGGACGCCCCCCTCCTAGACGCCCCCGAACTGCGCAACGCCCCTCCCCCTCCCCTGCCACCGCCCCTCCCTGCCGGAAGAGCCGATGCCCTCAAGAGCAAGGCTCCCTGCTGGAGGCCAGCTTGCAGGCCGATGCTGATCAGGCTGTGGCGTCTGGTGTGCAGTCCCGTGGCCGTCAGCGTCGCCGACTGGTCCGCGGGCTCTCGAACGGGTCCCGAGGCCTTCGCAGAGGTCCCTCAAGGCACCCAGGCACCCCGGGGGCGGTTCCCCAGATCCGGGTCTCCAAGGTGTGGCCCAAGGACAGGAGCGGGCTTCCGGGTTGAATTTGCACTGATCGAGGCCTGCTCGCTCCCAGTCTCAGGGGCCACACCTCTGGAGGGCCGACGTCGGGGGAGTGTCCGTGGCTGCGCCCCTTCGTCGCTCCTGCTGCCGTTGCTGCTTCTCATCCTCCCACCCTCGTCCTCCGGGCACAAGCGCCTCCTGAGGGCTGACGCCAGCCGAGCCACAGCTCCAACGGAGGGAGGCGCAGTTGCGCTGGAAGTGGAACATGAGCATGCCGAGAAGCACGAGGAGGATGATGTTGATGATGATGCTGATGATGCTGATGATGATGATGATGATGCTGATGCTGATGCTGATGCTGATGAGGATGATGATGATGATGATGTTGATGAGGATGCTGATTATGTTGTTGTCGATGATGATGCGGATGATTCTAATGATGCTGATGACGTTGATGATGATGATGAAGATGATGATGCTGATGATGATGCTGATGAAAATGAATCTGAATATTACCAGTTTGAAACATAGCCCTATCCCTATGTTTGACATCACCTCACCTCGATGTCGATCTTAATGATTCCCTCAGTTTCTGAGGGCATATCCCTAATAGTGTCCTTGCTTTTTGCTCGCCCATCTTAGGAATAGGGATACGTTCGAGACTGGTTAGAATATGAATATGAGGATGCTGCTGATGATGATGAGGATGAGGATGATGATGCTGATGCTGATGCTGATGATGCTGATGCTGATGCTGATGCTGATGATGATGATGATGATGATGATGATGATGATGATGATGATGATGATGACGATTATGATGATGCGTGGGCCCCTAACATTGATTTATTGCAACCTATGCGGTGCAATCTAGGTGGTGCAATGTAGGTGGTGCAATGAATTTCTGTTCGCAGTGAATTGACAATTCCGCTGTTCGCGCAGTCATCCCCCCCCACCCACCCGCAACTTTGAATGTAAAATCCATGCGACGGCGATTGCAATGAGTGCTTGGTGTTGGCTGGTGCATTTCTGCGGCCGCGCTAGCCCGCGCATGCTCACGCACGCAGCGGCCAGCCAGTTTGGCGCGACCGACGCGGCCGCGGTGGCGCTGACCGCTGGGCACTTCCCAGCGGGTACTTCAGTTCGTGTCGGCGACTTGGGCGGGCGCGGTATCATGGCAACGTCGACGACGGTAGACATGATGATGATAGTGGCGATGCCTGTGACAATCATGACAGCGACGACGGCAAGGCCAGTGATGGCGCCGATGTTGATCACGCCGACTACGATGACGTCGTCCTCGCGTCGGTGATGAAGGTTTTGGTGGGCGATCGTCGTGCAACGTTGGATCGCGGGCACGAGACAGCGGGGAGGGCGCCCCCCACCCCAGCCCCCATGCTTGGGCGAAAAGGGAAGGGGGGGCGCCGCGTGGCGCGCAGCGGCGCGGGGCGACGCAAGCCCAAGCGAGGGGCGCGAAGCGTCGCGCAATCCGCCCTGCTTGCATGGGCGAGCGCGCGAGGGGGCGTGTGCGCCGCCCAGGGTTGGGAGTGGCGCCGCGCGCGCTCGACTGGGGGGGGTGTCCCGCCACGTTCGGCGAGGGGGCACCTGCGGTGCGGCTCTTGGCGTCGAAGCTGGCTGGGGCGCTATCCTGGGCTAGCCAGTCTCTGTTTAAGTGGTTGGGCAGTGCTTTCTTGCGACCGCTGTTCGCACAGAAGCATGGCCGCGGATCTCGCTTCAACACTCCGCTGCGCATAGCGCTCTAGAGTGGTGGCGCGAAGTGTTGGAAGCGGGCGTTCACGAAACTGCGGAGTGGACAGCTCGCCCTCTGGACGCGGTTCATTCGTTTGCCGATGCACGAAGCACCCCGCCGCGCGTGGCGGCCGTGCTGCTCGCGCATGAACGCGTGTGGTATGTACACAGATTGGGCGCCGGACGCCGCGTTGTTGCGGCTGTTCGGGCAGCGCGGCGACAATCAGATTATGAGCTTGGAGTTACTGGCCATCGCTGTGGCCATGTCGACTTTCGGGCATCTTTTGCCGAACGCGGTGCATGAAATTTTCTCGGACAGCCGTGGAGCGGAGCAGGCTGTGGCGCGAGGCTCCTCGGGCATTTTGACCACGCCGGCCTTGCGCGCGGAGTGTAGGCTCTGGCGGCCGAACTCTTGGCATCCGCGTGGGCCCATCGGGTGCCTTCGGCCGCGAATATCGCGGATCCGCCGTCCCGGGAAGGTTACGGCCTGGTGCGTCGTTTGAACGCGATTTATGTAGAACCGACGTTGGACAGTCGATTCTACGCCCTTCAGCAGTGGGCCTCGCTCGCAAGGACCCGCTGAGTGCTGCTGCCTGCGTCGGTTGGGTGGTTCGGCGGCTCGCGAAGCGTTTGCTTTCCCGCGCAAGCCCCGCAGCGCGCGGCCGCGGAGAGACGCGCGGGGAGATGTCGGACGCGACGGTCTTCGCCCATTGGCTTTGTGTGTGCGGTTTGCGGCGTCGGCCGCGTGCGTTTTACGTCGGGCTTGTTGCGTGCTTCAAGTCGCATGATGTGTTTTACTGGAAGCATCTGGCAGACGTCGATGCCGACTTCAGTCGGCCTCAATTATCACCACGCAGCAGCGAAGTCGCGACGAGGCGGCACGCCCGCGGGCCGCTAGACGCCGAGCGTGGTGGCCGCGCGCAGGGCCATCAATGAGGCAAAATTACAGAGGGTCATGCCGGCTCTCGAGAGTTTCTCCTTCGGTCGGTGCAAGCGTTGCAATGGTGCAGAAGCAGCGCCGCCCGCGTGCCCCCTGGCCGCCGGAGCCCCGGCGGCGCATGTTGAGTGGCAGGATCGCCCCGGGCCGCGTCCTCTTCCCGGCCTTCCGCCCGCTGGCTTCGGCGCGAGCGTCGCAGTGCGCCCGCGGCCTCCGCCGGGCCCGCCACCAGGCTGGCAGCCGAGGCCAGGGGGCGCGACTGGGGCGGCGGCGCCGGAGCAACTGTGTGCAATGTTGCGCCCTAGCGACGCGCGTGGCGATCCTTTGGTGGGCTCGCCAGCGCAAGGTGCGGTCGAGGCCGTCGTCGACTATGCTGTTTCGTGCGCAAACCAGTTGGCCGCGCCCAGTGAAGGGCCTCGGCGCGCCCTCGTCGACGGCGTCGCGGTAATGGGCGCGTCTGAACGCCGGCGCTTCGCCGCGAGGGCGCGCCTGGGCGCGGCGTTTGGCCGTTGTCCTTGGTCAGTGCAGTCCTGGGCATCCGCAGTGCGTTGGTGGTTACGCTTCTCAAAGTGCGTCCCTGGGCGGGGGTCCCCGTTTCCCATTGGCGCGGAGGACCTCCAGATCGCCAGTGCGCTGTTCCGCGTGAGCGGCACGTTTGGAAAATTGCCGCGGGCGCTGGCGCGCGGCATCCGGGCAGTGGTCGGTGTCGACGGCCGTGTTCGGCGATCCATCCGTGAAGCGCGCGCGACTGGGCGTCGCGAAGAGGTGCTTGGCGAACCCGAGAGTCAAGCGTTCCGTACAGCGCGCCCTCTTTTCCAGAGCCGTCGACGCGAGCATCTCGGGCCCGGTGGCCGCGTCTGTCAGAAGGGACGTGGCAATGCTTGTGTGTTTCGGATATGCATGTCTGTTGCGCCTGCCGCGGGAGGGCTCGCCCGCTGTCTTCGATGGCTCGGCATTTAACGGGCAGCGCCGGGCATCGGCGCGCCTCTCCGAAGAGGCGCTAGGTTTGCGTCTGCAGCGGTGCAAGAATTCGGAACGACCTGTTTCAATTTGGCGCAATTGTTGGTGCCGCACTGAGGGCGGCGCAGGCGCGTGCCCAGCGCGCGCCCTCGGCGCATTCTTCGAGAGAGCTGGCGTGGGCGCGCAAGCCTTCGCGAGCTTCTTTCCCGCTGACGCCGTGGCCGCCGTCCGGATTGCGGTCGGGGCGGTGGGCGTAGCGCGCCTGGGGGAACTCGACGCAATGGCGCTACGCCGCAGGCGCGCGCTCGACTCAGTTGAGCTCGGGGCCGGACTGGCCGAAATGTTTCGCGCGGGCGGCTGGCGGAGCGCTGCCTTCGTAGAGTATCTGCCAGTCGAGTCGCTCGAGCGGGGCGCCACTCGGGGCCGGAGACACTCGCTCTTCCGACAGCGATGCGTGAAGAAAAGTGCCTGGGCTTCATGCCTGGTGGAGCGCGCGCGCTTGCGCTCCGGCGGCGCGCGGCGCGCGTGACGCGCGCGGCTGGGCCCCGCTGAGTGCCCGGCGCTCCGTAATAGTGGGCGTTCGCAATGGGCGCTTCGCCAGGCCAGCGACGCAGTCTGTGCCCAAGCCGCCGTCGTCACGGGGCACCGCAGTGCGCGGCCATGGTCGAGCGCCGCGCCCATCGTCGCGGTGCGAGTCGCCGGTCCGCTTGGCGACCGCGCCAAGGTTGCGTGGTGGGCGATCGTCGTGCAACGTTGATCGCGGGCGCGAAACAGAGGGGCGGGCGCCCCCCACCCCGGCTCCCATGCTTGGGCGAAAGGGAAGGGGGGGCGCCGCGTGGCGCGCAGCGGCGCGGTGCGACGCAAGACCAAGCGAGGGGCGCGAGGCGTCGCGCAATCCGCCCTGCTTGCATGCGCGAGCGCGCGAGGGGGCGTGTGCGCCGCCCAGGGACGGGAGGGGCGTCGCGCACGCTCGGCTGCGGGGTGTCCCGCCGCGTTCGGCGAGGGGACACCCGCGGTGCGGCTTTTGCCCGCCCAGCGCCCCCCTGGTGGCCATTCGGCTCGGGGTGTTCGCGCTGGGCGCTCGGCTAGGCCAGCGGCGCAGGCTGTGCCGGAGCCGCAGTCGGCTCGGGGCACCGCTGCGCGCGGCCATGGTCGAGCGCCGCACCCATCGTTGCGGTGCGACTCGCCGAGCCGTTTGGCGACCGCGCCAAGGTTTTGTGGGCGGAGTTCGACGTGCGCGCGCGGCCGACGCGCGCGAGTGACCCGCGTGTTATACTTTGACAGGGATCGTGCCCCCCCTGCGCGCGCGCAAGCGCGTTCGAATGATTTTCGACATGCCGCGCGAGAGGCCCGTCTGGCCCAACTTAATGAACATGATGAAGGACATTAGTTGTTGCTTTGCTCTTTGTTATCAGCTTTCAAGGGCAAGCTTGCAAGGGCGCGAACGCAGGCTTTCTTGAAAACTGATGCTGCAAAACGATATGGTTCCATATGTTTTCGGGACACTTGAGTTTGACATCTTTATTACCTACGGTTGTTGAGGGATTTTGGCATGCGCGCGCGACGACGCGTTGTGTGCTTTTCGTTTCGTTTTTTGCTGTTTTGCAAGGGATTCTTGCCACGGCGCGCACGCAAGGGCGTTCGCGCGATTGCGATGTGCTCGTGCGAGGGGCACGGTTGGTAGCATTTGGCGAAACATATCGAACCGTGTTCTGGGTTTTCCTTGAATTCGCAGGAGCGCGATCGCAAGCGTTACCCGTTTTTTGCTTAAAGATAAACAAAGATGTTTCCGGGGCGCGCGATTTTGAAGTCTTGGCGAAACCCGGGGTTTTTAAAAAGGATGTGGGCATGCGCGCGCGACGACGCGTGCGTCTGCATTTTTGTTTTATATTTAAGAAAGAATGATATATGATAAACGATATTGAACGCATAGTTTTCCCAAACGATGCATGGGTGTCGGTGAGGGCCTGCCCGGGATCCTTGCTTTGAAGGCGGTCCCTCCTCCATCCGTGAAGTTGTCGCAAACTTTCCAGACGCGCGTGCGCAGCGCTCAGGTAACAGTCGCATTTTGACAAACACCTTCCCTCCATCCGTGCAGCTACGGCCAAGCTTCAGGATCATAAGTGGTGCGGATGTCTGAAGCGTAACGACGCCCTAATGAGTGCGACAGGGAGGAGTTATTCACAAGCGAACAGGATGGAGGAGGTTAGGACAACCCCGAGGGGAAGAGACTCGCGTCTCGTCCTTTCCCTTCTCGTTCTTCTCCTTCTCTTTGTCTTAGCTTCGTCTTCTCCTTGTCCTCCTCCTCCTCCTCCAACCTGGTGGTCTCTGGAAGGTCGGCGCTATTTACGCACGGCATCGATGCCAAGAAACACATTGTGAAACAGCTGAAGCAGAACGGCATCTACATCAAGACACCAAAGTGCGTCAAATATTTGGGCTTCGATGCAGCACTTGGACGCCAGCGGGTCACATCAGCCCGTGCCACCAGATCGAAACAAGCTAGACTACGAGCGAAGCGTGCCAAGATCTTCAGCGAACAACTCCAATTTTCGAGCAACGCAGAACTACGATTGGCCAGTATATGGGCTCAGCCTGGCTGCTGTTCGTGATGCGCGAGCTCAAGCTGCAGACACGGTTGGCTTCGCCATTGGAGGCAGGTGCACATCGACGATACATGTTATCTTCTATGGCGAGAACGAACCTGCCACAGCCTGCCTACAGCGCCAAGTACGAGAATGGATACAGGCGCCGCAAAATGATGGAACAACACACGATCGATTACGGCAAGGATGGAATGTGATCCTGCGCAGACTTGGAGGCATGCGTCCACGCGGGCGGTGGAATTCAGTTACTGGACCCATGGGCGCGTTGATTCTATCCTTGCAGCAACTAGGATGGAAACCACAACGACCAGATGGATGGGAAGACCCGCGCGGCATCACATGGAAGTTCGGGAATGACGACGTCCTCGATTTCAAGGACATGATGCGCACCATAACCAGGGGCATGGAGGCGCAGGTCTGGTTTGAAGCAGCGGGCCACTACTACGGCAAAGGTATGCAGCAAGGTATGGGCACGACCATGCTCAAGAAGACCTTACAGGAGTTATGCAAAGCAGATCGAGTTCAAGAAGCAGGCGCGTTAGAAGCCCTAGCGTGCGGGGCCATATGGACTGGGCAACGCTGCAAAGATGCGGGACATCATGCCGACGGGGTGTGCCCAAGATGTTCCAAAGCGGCGGGCACGATCAAGCACAGGGTCTATGAGTGTGAGATTCATCTTTGACCGTCTTGAAGCTGTCTTCTCCGCTGCTCGTGCAAACGTCCCACCCTCCCACCCGCAACTTGGTCGCATGGCCTCTTAAGACAAGACCGTGGCGGTGCGTGCCGCATGACACTTGGTCACGACACCGACGCCGACGACGGCGACAACGACGACGACGGCGCCGCCGACACCGACTACGACGACACCGACGACGTCTCCAACGACTTCGACGACGACAACAACGACACCGACGACGACGACGACGTCAACGACGCCGACGACGACGACGACGACGGCGACCGCGACGACGCCGACGACGTCTCCGACGACTTCGACGACGACAACGGCGCCGACGCCGACGACGACGAAAACGACGACGACGTCGCCAACGAAGACGACGACGAGGGAGCAGGGAAGACGACGACGACAGCGGCGACGACGACGACGGCGACGGAATAGGAGGGGCGACGACGAGACGCCGACGACGGATGACGACGACGACGAGGGAGGAGGAGGGAGGACGACCACGGCAACAACGCTGACGGAAACGACCGCGACGCCGAGGAGGACGACGACGACGAACACGAGGAAAGACAGAGGACGACGTAGGCGACGACGACGCCGACGCGGGAGGAGGGAGGACGGAGACGACGACGGCGACGACGCAAGAGCGCGCGCGCACGCTTTTGTTGAAAATCCGTGTTGCGAAACTTTGTGTTTTTGTAAGTTGTTTGGACGCGCGTTTTTGAAATCTTTGCGAAACCGATGGGCTTTGAAGGTTTTCGGCATGCGCGCGCGACGACGCGCGCGTCTGCATTTCGTCCCGTTTTTTGCAGAGGATTCTCGCGACGGCGCGCGCGCGAGGGCGTTCGACAGATTTCGACATGCGCGCGCGCGAAGCCCGTTTAATCGCTTTTTGGGAAAATCTGGACAAACCCAGGGTTTTCTTAAGATTTCGCAAGGGCTCGCGCGGGAACTTTTTTAGCAAATCAGTGTTGCGAAACCCATTTTTTTTTTTGTTTATATATATATATATATATAAACTCGATTGCGAAATCCTTCCGGCACCGAAGGTTTTTGAAGGATTTCGGCATGCGCGCGCGACGACGCGCGCGTGTGCATTTCGTCCCAGTTTTTCGCAAATGGATTTGCGAACAAATGTTATGTTAGAGCAAAAAGTCACCGCGTAGTGTTTTTTACAAGGGGCCCTCAGGGGGGGTGGGATACCGGTCCCCCTGGGATAGGGTAAATTCATATTTAGGATTGACATGTGGTCAGAATCATATATGATGTACAGACCCGAAAGGGGTAGTGATATCGCTGGGGGGGGGGGTAGATCCTATTCTGTTTTTAGAGAGGAGAATGAGCGAGAACCTGAGCATAGAGGCCGTCGTCAAGTCACAGTCCCTCTGCAGGAAAGCATTGGAGGAGATGTGCGAAGACCCTGATACGGAAGCCTTCTGGCCACGTGGACTTCTTCCTCCGCGTCGAAACCCAGTGCCGTCGCCGCCGGCGTGGGGGGATTGGGATGGAAGCTACTGGGCCGCGGCCACCGAAGGACCCAAGGTATATGCTCAGGAGCTGGTCGCCCTTAATCCAGTGCGGGGCTCAATATCATTTGTGGACGGATCGGGCACCAGCAACGACAAGCGCATCAACAGAGTTGGTTGGGGACGTACTTCAACGACGAGATGGGCGCGATACTATCTTAGCGTATGGGCAGCTACCTGGGCGGTGTTTACTGACAACAACGCAGTTCGGAACCGCGACAGTTTGAAGTTATGGTGCGAACCGTGCATGGAGCAGTTCCTGCGCCAACCAGAGCAAACACGTCTCTTGCAATTTCTCACGGCACGCTACAAGACCAGGAGCAACAGCCGTATTGCAAAATACTTATGTGACATGCATGGGCGAACCTCTAAGAGTACTACCTCACCCTCCATGGATGGGAAAAAAGACGCGTATGACCAGCATTGGTTCGACGGCGCCTTCGAAATCAAAGAGAAGTTTCGACAGCTCCTACGAGACCAGGCCCCCGCCCTCGAGCAGAAGTTCCCTGATTATTTTGACGACAGCGACGACGTGAATGAGGACACGGCGCCGCATTACCTAGCACATGCCCTCATCACCAACGATAGACCTGACATCAGCAACGGCACCATCGCAGACACGAGTCGTATCGGCTTCTACGGCACCGCTGATGGAGAACAACGTGTATCTGCTGCTGAGCATGCTGGACTTTTCTAGGCGTTGGCGCTGACCAAAGGGCCGATTACGGTATACACAGATTGCCAACAAGTGGTGGATGGATGGACTCAGCGCTTCTATCAACAACCACACGGGGCCCTACGAGAACGGTGGGAAAGGATCCGAAACTTGCTCAATAAGAGACCTGGAGGAGCTGAGGCCGCACAAGTGGTCAAATGCCTATCTCACCTGGATCATGAATCTCTCTCAAGCAGTCCAAACAAGCCTTCCACATTAGTCTGGGCAATGCGATGGCAGATGCCTTGACCCAGCGTGGAGCAGAAGTGTCCATGAAATATATACGCGATGAGGTTGAGCAGCTCATGGAGGTGGAGACCCTACTGATGCGTGCCCAGCGACGCGGAGCAGCCATCACCCACGAGATCTGTAAGGACGCCGACCCGACCAAGTTGGACAGACCAAGACAGATACCGCGTAAGACAGCCCGAGTGTGACGAGAGCAACGTCGTCAACTAGAAGAATTGTCTGGCCACGGCATGAAGCAAATGAAAGGGCAATGGGTATGCCAAGATTGTTGGTGCTCGCCTGGTAAGTACAGCTTGGTAGACTGGATGCAGGCGAATGTTTGCATTGGAAGGCAGTATGAGACCCATCGAGCGGACCGCGGACATGCAGTACATGTACCCAACAATGAGATGATCGAGATCAAGGATAAGGTGATCCACCCGAGCCACTCGATATCAGTTGCTCATGGGCAGTCCTGGTGTTGGAATTGTGCAGCGGTGGCCTCGCACAGTGACGACGGACGTGGACGAGTATCCCTACTGGCGAAAAATTGCAGGGAGCAGATCACGATGAGTGGCCAGACTGTTGTTCTACGCCGACTACGCCAAGGGATACCTCCCAAAGCGGGCCAGAACTGGCCAGACGGCACGGTGCCGCCGAACGGTGGCAAAATTCCACGAGTTGCTGCTGGGCGACGCCAACGTGGATGACTACACGGCTCGGGGCTACGGCCCCGCAGATTTATTCAGCCCTGGAGTGGCAGTGAGGTGGAGACCCGCCCTGACTCTGGGCTGGCTCGCGACCTCAGCTCGGGGCCGCGGCCCCGCGGAGTTCTTCTGCCTTGGAAGTGGCAGGGAGGTGGAGGCCCGCCCTGGTTCTGGGGCTGGCTCGCGACCTCATGAGTGCATGCGCGGCCAGCGCGGGCGCAGGGGCCGCGGCTGCGGAGTCGACCGCGGTGCCCTCTGCTCTCGAGTCCTCCTCCTCCTCCTCCTCCTCCTCCTCCTCCTCCTCCTCTTACCTCCTTCTCCTCTTACCCCTCCTTCTTCTCGTCCTCCTCCTCTTCGTTTTCCTCCCCCCTCCTCCGTCTCCTCCTCCTCCTCCTCCTCCTCTTCCTCCTCCTCCTCCTCCTCCTCCTCCTCCTCTTTCTCGGGGAGACAGGCCCCGTAGGGCGAGGGCGTCCCAGGCTCCGCCCCGCGCCGCCCTCTGGGCAGGATCCTTTTCGAACCCACTCGATATCAGTTACGGCCGGCGCGATCTGGTTCGACTCCGGTGTTCGCGCGGTCCGATGCGGCCCGATGCCTGCATGGCGTCGTTGTGCATCCTGGCGCAGCCGTTTCGGTGCGATTTCGACTTCGTTACCGATGCAGCCCGATCCGGCGCACGTTTCGATTCGAGCAGACGTCCACGGTTCGATGCTGACCTGATCTTGCCTCATGGCTGGTCAGGGGCGGCCAGGAGGGGGGTGGTGACCATGAGATCCCACCAGATTATCATGGCCCCCTCTTCTTCTCTCAGCACGTCCCCTGGCCCCTCCCTTGGGCCGCGTACGTGTCTCGGGCCATGATTTGCGACCCGCCCTCTTGGACGCCCGCCTTTCTGACGCCCCCGACCTCAGGGTTGCAACCTGAAGGGCAAGGTCGTCACCGCGGATGATCCAGACTCGGACAACCCCAAGAAGGGCGACTACAAGACCTACTACAGGGCACGCTTCCAGCCCCGATCGGGGGGGCGCACTTGCATGCGCACTCGAGCGATCGGTTTCCTTCCCGATGGGATTGAGCTGCGATGTTGAGCACTTGGCTCCTTGGAGGAGTTGGTGGACGATGATGAGGAAACAGTAGGTGTAGTAGCAGTGTGAGTAGGTTCTCGAGGAGTGAGACAGCCACCTGAGACATTCGTGAAAACCTTGACGCAGGTCCCCAGAAAGTTTGGGGCAGCCACGTCAAATCCCAAATCTACCCTTCTGACGAGGAGGAGGAGGAGGAGAAGGCGGAGGTGGAGGAAGAGGAGGAGGGGGAGGAGGAGGAGGAGGAGGAGGAGGAGGAGGAGGAGGAGGAGGAGGAGGGGAGGAAGGGGATGATGAGGAGGAGGAGTGGAGGAGGAATAGGAGGAGGGACGCGGATGATGATGATGCGGAGGTGGAGGAGGAGAGGAGGAGGAGGAGGAGGAGGAGGAGGAGGAGGAGCAGGATGAGGAGGAGCTGGAGGAGTGGGAGGAGGAGTTTCAGGAGGAGGAGGAGGAGGAGGAGGAGGAGGAGGGTCAGAGGGAGGAGGAGGAGGAGGAGGAGGAGGAGAAAGAAGAGGATGAGGACCAGTGTAAACCGAAGACTCTTCAACGATGTTGAAAGGGACCCACCCCCGAGATCCCTCTTCATATGTCCCTACGTGGGGTCTTGTCCACTGAGGGAAGTGCCCCCTTGGGGGGTGACCGTATGAACGTCTTGAAGCGTGTCAAAACAAAATGTCCAGGACTTCGACGCCACGATTTCACCTGACTGTTACGACTCGGCGATCCCGAAGCGCTCGTTCTTGGGACATCAGCACCGTGCATCAATGTAACTGTTGCGCACTAACGACCTAGAATCGTTCCAACACGCCATTTCTGGTACGTTATCAATGAGAGCCAGTGACATTCTTGCAGCTGTTGAGAAATAATGTGCGCGGCGCTAAGGTGAGAACCACTTTTTGAAAAGGAGCCGCCCTCAATCCGTGAATCTCTTGCAAAGGTTGAAAAGAATACGCGTGGCGCTGAAGCGTTAGCCGCATTTTGAAAACGGCCCGCCCTCAATCCGCGAAGCTCTTGCACTTTGTTTGAAACAAATGTGCGCGGCGAGTGTGCGCGGCTCTACGTCGATAGCCACATCTTGAAAACGACCCGCGCTCAACCAGTGAAACTCTTGCAACTTAAAAACGACTGTGCGCGGCGCTAAAGCGAGAGCCACAGTTTGAAAACGACCCGCCCTCCATGTGTGAAGCCTTTTCCATTTTTTGCATCAGGTTCAGACGTGGCGATGACGTCTCAGGCGAAACACCTGGCCCGCGCTTTCGGCCAGCCTCGGGGTGCGCAGGGCGGAGTTATCCAGAATGTAAAGGAATGGAGGAGGGGGAGGAGGGGGGGTCAGGGAAGGAGGGAGAGGAGGGGGGGAGGAGGAGGAGGAGAGGAGGAGGAGGAGGAGGAGGTGGAGGAGGAGGAGGAGGAGGAGGAAGGAGGCGGAGGAGGAGGTGGAGGAGGAGGAGGAGGAGGAGGAGGAGGAGGCGTGGGAGGAGGAGGAGGAAGGAGGAGGTGGTGGTGGAGGAGGATGAGGAGGAGGAGGAGGAGGAGGAGGAGGAGGAGGAGGAGAAGGAGGAGGAGAGGAGGAGGAGAAGGAGGAGGAGAAGGAGGAGGCGGAGAAGGAGGCGGAGGCGGAGGCAGAGGCGGAGGCGGAGGCGGAGGAGGAGGAGGAGGAGGAGGAGGAGGAGGAGGAGGAGGAAAGGGAGAAAGTGATGACGACGAGGAGGACACAGCTTCTTGGGGCCCGCTTGGGGCCTTTTCGGGGCCTCTTGGGGGCCTCTTGGGGGCTTCTTGGGGGCCTCCTGGGGAGTTGATTGGCCCGTCTGACGCCTTCGGAGGCCGCCTTGGGGCCCTCTTGGGAGCCTCTTGGGCGATCTTGGGATCTTCTTGGGCCGATTCGGGGCCCTTTTGTGGGCCTCATGGGTTGTCTTGGAGCTAGCTTGGAAGCCTCTTGGGCCGTCTAGGGAGTTCGGACACCTAAATAGGCGAGCACCTCAAATCTGTCAACAACCTAACAATAATCATGGTTTTGGCCTCCTCGGGCTCTCTTGGCTTGGTGGGCCTCTTGTAGTCCTCTTCGGCCGTCTTGGGAGCCTTTCGAGCCGTCTTGAGGCCGTCTCGGGAGCCTCGTGAGCCATCTTGGGCCATCTTGGGCCGTCTTGGTGTCATCTTCACTGCCTTGGAAGCCGTCTTTGAGGCCATCTTGGCCGTTTGGAGGCCCAAGAGAGCGCCCGACAGCAATTTCACAGGGGGCGGTCTCAGAACCACGTGTGCGGCGAGGGGTGGGGGCGGGCGGCCCTAGAAAACATTCAAAACCCCTCCCAGACAACAGACGAGCATTCTAACACGCCCACTTCGTGCAGGCACGGTGGCGGATAGCACCATTCAGTGGAACAAAAGGGGATCGGCCGTTACCTTTGGAAAGAAAAAGAGGAAGGAGGATGAAAAGGAGGAGGAGGAAGATGAGGAGGAGGAGGAAGAGGAAGGGATGGAGGGAGGGAGGGGATGATGTGAGGAGGAGAAGGAGACGACGACCAGGTGGCAGCAGGAGGAGGAGGAGGAGGAGGAGGAGGAGGAGGAGGAGGAGGAGGAGGTCAGCAGCTTTGACTCGTTTGCGTGGCTCGTGGTCCACTCCTGGGTTCCTTGTGCAGATCGGGCGCCAGTTTCCGATTCGGCTACCAGCTCATCCCCTGGTCCAGGGTCCCCTCTTGGCTCTCTCGTACGGTTCAGGCGTTCGATGTTCGATTTGCCGGGCCGCTTCAGCCCTCTGCAAGGCGGGGGTGATGCCGCTTCCCTGCTGCTTGCTCGGCCTGGAGATCCCCAGAGGTTTGACGACTTTTCTCCAATTGACTTGTGGGGGTAGAACCAGAGAAAGTGAGGCACGTCTAACAGATGATCTAGGTCAACCGAAGTAGATCGAGGTAAACCCAAAGATCTCGAAGTCAACCGAAGTCCCGAGTCTATCGAATGATCAAGGTGAACCGAAGTAGACCGAGGTAAACCCAACGATCCCCGAGGAAATCTGGAGCACATCGCGGACGCCTCAGCGCGAGTCAGGGGACAGCAGTCGTCGTCGAGCCCTTGACGAGGAGATGCCAGCAGAGTGAGTGCGTGCCCTGGTTCGGCCACACGTACACGCCGGTCGTTGAAAGTAGGTATTTTTGGATTCCCAGTTCTCAATCTTCTTCAAGCGCCTTCCTACTTCAAGAATCGACATGCTTTTGCTGTGTTTTGTTGTTCTCTGGGAGGACCTGGACCCAATCCACTACATCCGCCTTCCTACTTCATGTTTCTACCTACTTCTTCCGACCGACGTGTAAGAGTGATCCTTCGCTGGAGTTACCGTTGTTGCGGGCACGTTGGGGTCCTCAGATGGCTGATTGCGAACCGATCGCAGCGGGTTGCGCGCTCGGCTTTGGTCCCCAGCGCGCCCCTAAAGCCGCGCACCAAAGGTGGCTCTTGCCTAGGGTCACTCCTGCGTGCAGTTCCTCGTCTCAGCTCCCGGCACTCGCAGCCAGTGCCACCGCCGCCTGCAGCTGCCGCCCTCGCTGCAGCTGGCACGCCGTTCGCTTCGTGGGCTTCGGCGGAGGTCCTAAACACGCCGCTCGATGACGCCGGCGAGAAGAAGGCATCGACCGAAGACGCCGACGAGGAAGAGCCGCCTGCTGCCGGCACGGACGTGGCGTCCAGCGCGGGCGGGTGCCCTGGGCGGGGCACTGGGCTTGTTTTTGATGGGTCTCCACTGTGCAGCTGGAAGCTGACCTGGGTCTTTGTGGTCAAGCAGGGGTAGCAGGTAGGGCACGACTTGGTCTTAGGGTCGGGCCGACGTGGCGTGTACGTACGGCGTAGTTTTGCGGCGAGCGGATCATCAGCCGATCGCTTCAAGACCAGCGCTTGATCAATAACAGTGTGGTTGAGAACTCAGCAATGCGTCGCACCCTGCTTAAGGTCATCGGTTTCGTGTTGAGCGTGTATGTGTCATCGTGATAATACCTGGGGTGCAGTCGTGCTGTCCCTGCCGACGTTGCGATGAAGTCGAGATGTACGGAACCCTAGGTGGTCATGGAGCCCAGGGGACCAGAGGCGGGCTCGAGGCAGAATACTGTCCAACTTTGCACTGAACTTTGGTATCGATGTCTGTTGCTCCTGGAGCAAACTGTGAAGTTCTACACCTGAATTCTTTGGATCGGTCGAATCCCAGAGGGAGGAGCAGGATGTATTCCCTTCAGTCCTTCTCCTCCTCTTTCTTTCCTGAATGAATGCAGTGGGGAAGAACCACAGGCATAGGTGGGGGTTCTTTTCTTCTCGTGCGGGTCGTGGGGCCCCTGATCGCAGTCGCTCGGATCGGTTCGGCATGCTGGCCTGATCGGCCAGGCTGGTCGAGAGATCGGCGCGCGGCACTGTGATCTGACAGCGCGATGGGGCCTGCACGACGGCTGGCAGTGCGTCGGCAATGTGTGCCACAGCGCCGCGCGCCCTCCGTGGGCCAGCTGCTTGCCTCAGTCTGGTCCATGGGCCCCGGAAGCGGTGGTCGAACAGGACACGAGGGATGAAAGGCCTTGGTGGAGGGGTGGCCGAATTAGATATATATATATATATATACACACATATGTACGTGTATGTATAATTATACGTAGCGAGAGAGAGAGAGAGAGAGAGAGAGAGAGATAGAGAGAGATAAAGAGATAGAGAGAAAGAGAGAGAGAGAGAGAGACATGCCGAGATGCGGCCAGCCCCGGCATTGCTGCCAGGGGGAAGGCTCCGAGCTCCAAGGAAGCGAGCGAAAGCAGCCTCGGCCACCTGTCTCTCAAGTGCGCTCGCGCTCCAGCTCGTGCATCGAAGGTCTCCAAAATCGTGACCTCGATTCGGAGTCGTTGCGGAGTCGAGAGGGGGGGGCCGGAGGACGATGATGCTGACGCCAGGAAGGAGGAGGCCGACTCTGACGAGCAGGAGGATGAGGAGGAGGCCTTCACCCCATGCGTGTGGCGGCGGCGGACGTCGGTAGAGTGATCGCGCTGTGCCCCAGCCCTGGCTGACCATACCCATAACGCATCTGCCCACAGTCGGGCAGGGCGCTCAGGAAGAACTTCCGCCCCGCAGGGCCCAGTCGAGAAACCGGGCTCAGCACGCGCAGGCGGGGCTTGGCCCGTGCCCTGTTCTGGCGTGGCCAGGGCCCTTTTGACGGATCCTTGGTCCTCTGGTCACGGGCAGGGTGCGCCGTCGGCTTCGCCCCTGCCGAAAAGCAGAACACTGGACGAGCATGGTCTCTCGGAGGTCTGCGCAGATGTTCTGCGGGTCCAGGAGCCCCGCGCGGACCCCGGCAAGTTTACATGTCTCTGCTGCTTTTGTGTCTCTATTCTTGGCGACGTCGGCGTTCGCCTCGGGTCTCCTCGAGCCTCCCCGAATCCGATCTCAGCATTCCCCGAGCTGCGGGGATGTGGCATCGTGCGAGCCCCTTGCGTGGGTGAGAGGTATGAGCACCGCTCGCTGGTGAAGAAGGAGGGCAAGAGCGTCGGGGACTTCCTGCTGAAGACGGCCCACGAGTGCATGAGGAGGTGCGACGACACACCGGACTGCCACTCCTTCTCCTTCAGCGCGGAGGCCTGGCTAGACAAGAACAAGGCCCCACCCCGCAGTCGCGCCCCCGACGCGCCGGATTTATCGCCCCGCGAGCTGGCGGCTCCGAGTGATCCGCCTTGTGGGTCAGGCGGGTTTTGGCGTCTCGGCCCCGAATGCGGCCGCCTCTACGTAGGCGTCGGCGGATCCTCGATTGCCGGCCTTTGATTGAGTGGCAGGTGTGGTGCTCCAGGTGATCGGACGCCATCAGTCTGTAGGATGGTTCGGGAGCAGTGCCCGTCGGCTCGAGAGAAGATTCGGGGGTTACCGCCCTGGCCTGCAGATCTGACGATTTCGAGTCGGACCAATGGCCAGCCTGGCGAACTCGGTCATGCCCCGATCCCCGATGTGATGTAGCGTCCCTCTTGCTCGTGTCTGCGAGACCGTCGCAGGGTTCTTGAGGGCTTCTTGCGAAGGCCTTACGGCCGGTGCTGCCGATCCTGAAGGGGGACGACGAAGACGACAACGTCGGCGGCGGCGGCGGCGGCGACGACGACGACGCTGACGTGGGCCACAGTCCTCAGAGCTGCTTTTTGGAGACTCTTCGGAAGGCTTTCGGGGGCCTTTGGGGAGGAATTCTTGACGCTGCGTGTCCCCACCAGCCTCCTCTTCCCGTGCGCTAATTTAGGCCGTTGCCTATGTGCTTCGTACCTTCACGCCGCCCGACCTTCTCGCCGCGGTCGCGATCAAAAAAGTCTCCCCACCAGCCCATCCAGAAACGATGCCAAGGCGAGTTGCCTCTCAGATTCGGATGTCTCTTGTAAGCCTTTCGGAAGCCTCTTGGAGCGTCTTGGGGGCCTCTTAGCGTTCCTGGAGGCCTCTTAGAGCGTCTTGGGTGCCTCGGGGAGCCTCTTGGGTACTCGGGAGGCTCTTGGAATCCTCTTGGGCGCCTCTTGGGACCTCCTCGGCGCCTCTTGCCTTCTTGGAGCCCTCTTGGGGCGCTCTTGGGATCTTTCGAGGCGCTCTTGGGGCCATCTTGGAGGACATCGATCAAATAATGGATGGTCGCAATTCGCGCCCCCCCTCGGGAGCCCCAAGAATCCCCTCCGGGACCCCTCTTGGGGCGCTTTTGGAGAACTCTTGGGCGCTTTTGGGGCCGTCTTGAGGCTCTCTTGGGCCATCTTGGAGCCATCTTGAGGCCTCGGAAGGCTATCGGAAGCGAACGGGAATCTTGGAGGCCTCCTTGGAGGTCTCGGAGGCCTCTTGGAGCCGTCTTGGAGCGTTCTTGGGGCCTCTTGGACCATCTTGGAAGCCATCTTGGGCCATCTTGCGCTATCTTGAGCCATCTTGGAGGTCATCTCGGGCTCTCTGAGGCGCTCTT
>CAUYUJ010003812.1:0-75534 GCA_963575745.1 Prorocentrum cordatum | reverse complement strand
TAGTAGTAGTAGTAGTAGTAGTAGTAGTAGTAGTAGTAGTAGTAGTAGTAGTAGTAGTAGTAGTAGTAGTAGTAGTAGTAGTAGTAGTAGTAGTAGTAGTAGTAGTCGTAGTAGTAGTAGTAGTAGTAGTAGTAGTAGGAGAAGTAGTAGTAGTAGTAGTAGTAGTAGTAGTAGTAGTAGTAGTAGTAGTAGTAGTAGTAGTAGTTGTAGTAGTAGTAGTAGTAGTAGTAGTAGTAGTAGTAGTAGTAGTACGTAGTAGTAGTACGTAGTAGTAGTAGTAGTAGTAGTAGTAGTAGTAGTAGTAGTAGTACGTAAGTAGTAGTAAGTAGTAGTAGTAGTAGTAGTAGTAGTAGTAGTAGTAGTAGTAGTAGTAGTAGTAGTAGTAGTAGTAGTAGTGTTAGTGGTCGTGGTAGTAGTAGTAATCGTTGTTTCATTACTGCCATGCGATACCCTTCTTCTTTTTCCCAACCATCCTGTGGTGTTGGGTCCTCGTTTTGAAGAGACGGTGCCCCGCGTTCCTCTCCTCCTCCTCCCCCTCCTCCCTCTTCACATCGTCATCATCAGCATCATCATCATCGCCGTCGTCGTCGTCGTCATCATCATCATCATCATCATTATCATCGTCATCATCATCGTCATCGTCACCCACGCCCATTCCGGCACACCCCTCATACGTTTCGTGGCCCCATAGGGAGCTCCACCGAAGGCCCCAGTGGCAGGGTCCGCATGCCTCCCCATTACCCATTTCGGCACACCCCTCACACGGTTTCGTGGCCCCATAGGGAGCTCCACCGAAGGCCCCAGTGGCAGGGTCCGCATGCCTCCCCACCACCCATTTCGGCACACCCCTCACACGCTTCGTGGCCCCATAGGGAGCTCCACCGAAGGCCCCAGTGGCAGGGTCCGCATGCCTCCCCACCACCCATTCGGCACACCCCTCACACGTTTCGTGGCCCCATAGGGAGCTCCACCGAAGGCCCCAGTGGCAGGGTCCGCATGCCTCCCCACCAACCATTTCGGCACACCCCTCACACGTTTCGTGGCCCCATAGGGAGCTCCACCGAAGGCCCCAGTGGCAGGGTCCGCATGCCTCCCCACCACCCATTTCGGCACACCCCTCACACGTTTCGTGGCCCCATAGGGAGCTCCACCGAAGGCCCCAGTGGCAGGGTCGCATGCCTCCCCACCACCCATTTCGGCACACCCCTCACACGTTTCGTGGCCCCATAGGGAGCTCCACCGAAGGCCCCAGTGGCAGGGTTCGCATGCCTCCCCACCACCCATTTCGGCACACCCCTCACACGTTTCGTGGCCCCATAGGGAGCTCCACCGAAGGCCCCAGTGGCAGGGTCCGCATGCCCCCCACCACCCATTTCGGCACACCCCTCACACGTTTCGTGGCCCCATAGGGAGCTCCACCGAAGGCCCCAGTGGCAGGGTCCGCATGCCTCCCCCCACCAATTTCGGCACACCCCTCACACGTTTCGTGGCCCCATAGGGAGCTCCACCGAAGGCCCCAGTGGCAGGGTCCGCATGCCTCCCCACCACCCATTTCGGCACACCCTTCACACGTTTCGTGGCCCCATAGGGAGCTCCACCGAAGGCCCCAGTGGCAGGGTTCGCATGCCTCCCCGCCACCCATCTCGGCACACCCCTCACACGTTGCGTGGCCCCATAGGGAGCTCCACAGAAGGCCCCAGTGGCAGGGACCATCTCTCGTGCCAGAGCTCTTGCCCGCGCTGCCCTGTGCCTCGTCCATGCAGTGGCGCGGTGCCTATGAGAAGAGGGGCCTAGTTTGCGTGCCCCCTCCTTCGTCTCATATCCGTGCGGTACTCGCAGCTGCATATGGTTGGGTCCTTCGCCAGGCTAATTTGTTTCGGAGTGTTCGTATCTGTATATGTCAGTTATTTCATTCGTGCTACTCTGGTTCATATCAGTATTGCCATGCATGGGATTACTGTTATCACCTTGATTATCTTTCTGTTTGCGAATACTATTAGCTGCGATTGACACACTCGTGCTTGTTGTGCTGTTGACCTTGTCATCGCTATCATCATTCGTATCATATATATATAGATGTCTCTGACTATGAATATGCTTGAACGGGTTCTTGGGTTGTATTTGTTTAATTCGCAAATGTTCTCGTATTATGAGTCGTAACCCTCGCATTCGTGCTCTCAGTATTACTACTGCTATATTTCGGGATCCTTCGTTCGGTGTAACATACATACATGTACACATTGTAAGATATATGTGTGTGGCGCTGCACACATATACCTGTATACGTTTGTAAATATTTGTATGTATACGTATGTGTACCTACATACACAGCAAGCAGCGCAACGTATGGACACTGCAGAGCTCTTGATCTCTTCCTCTCAACCGGCACTTCATCCCGAACCGTTTCTTGACGGCCCTGGGGCCCCGCAGGGGCCCCCACTGGCCGAAAATTGCCAAACGTCTCTCGCCGTGATTGTCTGTTTGTTTACCCCGCGGGCGGCCTGGCCCAGCAGGCCGACCCCTTCCGTGAAGGCCCTGTCGCCCTCGCTCCGAGACGTGGGCAGGCGGCCAGAGGGTGGGGTGGCCTCGAGGGCCAACGGCGGCCGACACGGCAGGGGGCCTATCGCAGGAGGGGTCGTTCAGGTCGCGCCCGAGAGGGGTCCTGCCCCCCCTCGCTGGCCCGGAGGTCGTGGTGGGACTTCGGCGAGGCCGCGGCGCTGAGCCGCCTGGGGCCCGGCGGCTCGCTCGCATCGGGCGCTGACAGGGGGCGGCTTTGGCCCAGCCCTCCGAGCGGGAGTCGACCAGGGGAGGGGACGTGGACGGACCACCTCGCCGATCCCAGCCGGGCCCATCCTGGTCCCAGGACGGGCGTGTAGCCCTCCTTCGTTGGGCCAGGGGGGATCCCTTGTTCTGTGATCGCCTTGAGTTCGAGAGCTGGGGCTCTCGCGACGGGCCCCTTGGACGGTGCAATTGTCTTGCGGGAATTGGCGATGCTGAGCGTTGACTCCCGCGTTTTCTTCCGCAGGCAGAGCCAGGATGCCGCGCAGAGCGCGGTCAGGCCGTTCCTGCCCACCTGCGCGCGAGCGTCCATGATCCTCAGAGAGTGTGTTAGCCCAAATGCGTGTTTGCCCTGTCCAACTCCGCCGACAGCGCACAGCCTGTGCCGGCCCTCATTGCACAGCCTGCGTCGTGTCGAAGGGCTTCCGTGGAACAGCATACGCTGGCGCTAACACGTTCTGAGGAGTACTGCGCGCGAGGGGGGAGGGGGAGGGGGAGGATGAGCTGGAGGGGGAGGAGGAGGATGAAGAGGAGGAGGAGGACGAGGAGGATGATGATGATGAGGAGGAGGAGGAGGAGCTGGAGGAGGAGGGGGAGGAAAGGGAGGAATATCATGCAGAATAATTGTTCATAAGTATAGCGTATAGCAGTCATACAATGACTATCAATCATGGTCATTCTAGTTCTAATTCCAGAACAAATTGAAGGCATAGCGCTACTACTGCTGCTACTGCTGCTACTACTACTACTACAACTTGTATAACTACTACTACTACTACTACTACTACTACTACTACTACTACGACGACTACTACTACTACTACTATTGCTACTGCTACTACTACTACTACTACTACTACTACTGCTACTACTACTACTACTACTACTACTACCATTACTATTACTACTACTACTACTACTACTATTATTACTACTACTACTACTACCACCAGTACTAATACTTATTATGCTTCTTCTTCTTCTTCTACTACTACTACTACAACTAAAACTCGTATGACTACGATTACAATCTTATTCATATTATTACAATTATTATTATTTTTATGTTTACTCTACCAATTACGTCTACTAGTACTAACGATACTGATTTCCGTAGTGGTATTACGATTACCAGCAATACCAGTGATAAACATTATAAGACGAAGAAGAATCTGAAGACGAACAAGAAAGCAGTATTAATACTAATAAGAATAAGATGAGTATTACTAACATTACTAATCGAGTCATAAGAAGAACAACGGCCGCGGGGGGCTGGTGCCAGGTGCGCACGGGCCGCCTCGCCCCCGCCGTCGCCGCCTCGCGCGGCGCCTTCATGGCTCCAGGTCGTCGCGCACGCCGAGCCATGCCAACTATGGCGTAGGTGGTCAGCCTTCCTGAACTCGAAGTCCTGCAAGCCAGGTCGAGAGTTCATCCTTCATGACTCCTGTCGGAGCCTTGCCCTCCTTCACCACTGCCCCCACTAAGAGTAGGGCCCTGTGGATGGTATCTTTGATGTTGGCGTGCTGGAGCTGCTCTGCGGTGGGCTCCTTCTCCGTGTCCGCGTCCGTGAAGGGGAAAGGTCCAGCACTTGCTGATACGAATGTGTTTCACCTTGCTGAGGGCCACAGCAGCGTTGATCGTGTCCAATAACTTGCCATGCTCCGTGAGTATGCTCCGCGTCTTTCCTCCCACGTCCTCTGTACAGAGGGTCGAAATCAGCGTCGTACAGAGATGTCTCTCTGGTGTTCCGAAAGCGTGACCTTTGCCCGCCTCCTTGCACTTGTCCGCGTAGATTTTCCTGCCGGCGCGCAGTGCTTTGATCGTGTTGCTCTGCACTGGCATGAGGTAGGTGATGAAGGTCGCCGCCATTAGCCACGCCAGCTGCTGAGTGTTGGCGAAGATCTGCTTGATGAGAATGGTCAGGAGCTTATTCAGCTTGGGGTCGGCCTTTACTTGGTACGCTTCTCCTCCTGTCTTGGGTCGTGCTGCCTTTGCCGCTGCTGCCGCTGCCTTTGCCAGAGCTCCGTCCTTTGCCTTGTCCTTTGCGTCCTCGCCCTCTGACTCCCTCACCACGTCCTCGCCGTTGCCGGCCGTGTTGTGCTTGTTGCCCTTGCCGTCCTTGCCGCCCTTGCTGATGCGCGGGGTCTTGTTACTGCGCTCGGTGTCCGCCGTGCTGCTGGCCACTTCTTCGATCTGCTGTGGGTTTGGCACGCACCAGGCCGTCATAGGGGAAGCCAATGTCCAGGTGGATGACCTGATCTTCAGCAGGTCGGTGTACCGTGCGGAAGTGATCTTACACAGCTGATAGATGTAGAAATGGCTGTAGATCAGGACAGAACGAGCACGAGGGATCGTCGGCGGGAATCAATGGATAATTGAGTCTGGTATTGTCGGCGAGGCAACGCTTTTGTTTGATAGATCGCAATCGGTGATCTTCGGCCTGGGCCCGATCCAGAAAAGTAGCACGGCCGAGAGGGCATTGAATCGGTGATGGTAGCTGCTGCTGCTGCTGCCAATCTGAGCCCGTGCTCGCCTCCTTCTGTCGCGGTCTGATGAGTACATGCGCGCTGCCCATGTCGAGAGCACTCGGGAACACACCAAGTCTGATTCCAACGTCACGGTGCATTTGAAACAGCCCAGCTCATCTCCTGCTCGTTCCTCTTCAGGTGGTTGAGCGAAGCCGGGTGGAGGTATGGACGCCGCTGTGGCTTTCGCTCGAAATTCCGACGCGTCGATTGTGAGGAAGGCTCCCGATTTTCTTGCGTCATGATAAAGTTGAGGAATGCTGCCATCCTTCAGGTAACTGAATGGTAGCCCCCCCCCACATGATCATACATATTCGTCTTTACCGCGGCCGCCGATCGATATCTTCTTTCTCCGCTCCCTTCTCCTGTCTCTTCCTTTCTCTCCTCCTCCTCCTCCTCTTCCTCCTCCTCCTCCTCCTCCCCGTGCTATTCCTTCTCGGAATCATCGAAATCGTCAGAAACTAAAGCAAACCTCCAAAAAACCAAAGAAAAACCAAAAAAACCAAAAAACACCAAAAAAACTATGATTTCTGGAGAATTTCTGGAACGGCTGGCGACCAAAATTCGCCAGAAATCATAGTTTTTTTGTTTTTTTTGTTTTTTTTGTTTTTTTTGTTTTTTTTGGTTTTTTTGGTTTTTTACCTCCTCCTCCTCCTCCGCCTCCACCTTCTCCCTCTTCTCCTCCCCCTCCACTCCCTCTTCTCCTCCTTCCCCTCTCCCCCTCCTCCGTTCTGCCGCCGGCCGGAGTAGGTACCGCAATTCCACCGATTGTTCTCCAGAAATCATAGTTTTTTTGTTTTTGTTTGTTTGTTTGGTTTTCTGAAGGGTTTTCGCTGGCGTTCGGCCTCCACAGAAGGATTCCTATTGAAATCCTCTGCGAAAGAAGATTCCCATTGAGATCCTCTACGGTTCCTCACCCTCCTCCTTCTGCAACTCACCCTCCTCATCATGCTCGCTTCGAGGCGATACTCACAAATCTAGTTGCGAACGCAGCTTCACAACTAGTTTTGCGAGGAACCTCCCGCTACAAGACACTACTCGCAAAACTAATTGTGAACGGCGCTCCACAACTAGTTTTGTGAGTAATGAGTTCCTCCTCGTCATCGTCATGCTGCTCACTCTCCTCTTCTTCCTTCTCCTGCTCCTCCTGCTCCTCGTCATTCTGCCCCCTCGTCTCCGCTTCGAGGCGACACGCACAAATCTAGTTGTGAACGCAGCTTCACAACTAATTCTGCGAGGAACCTCCCGCTACGAGACACAACTCGCAAAACTAATTGTGAACGACGCTCCACAACTAGTTTTGTGAGTAATGAGTTCCGCCTCGTCGTCGTCATGCTGCTCACCCTCCTCTTCTTCCTTCTCCTGCTCCTCCTGCTCCTCTGCCCTCCTGCTCCTCCTAGTTGTGCAGCTGCGTTCACAACTAGATTTGTGAGTATCGCCTCGAAGCGGAGAGAAGGGGGCACAATGACGAGGAGCAGGAGGAGGAGCAGGAGGAGGAAGAAGAAGAGGGTGAGGAGCATGACGATGACGAGGAGGAACTCCTTACTCACAAAACTAGTTGTGGAACGCCGTTCACAACTAGTTTTGCGAGTAGTGTCTTGTAGCTGGAGGTTCCTCGCACAACTAGTTGTGCAGCTGAGTTCACAACTAGAGCTGTGAGTATTGCCTCGAAGCGGAGAGGAGGGGGCACAATGACGAGGAGCAGGAGGAGCAGGAGGAAGAAGAAGAGAAGGGCGAGGGGCATGACGATGCCCTCCTGCTCCTCCTGCTCCTCGTCAGCAGAACTAGTTGTCAACGGCGTTCCACAACTAGTTTTGTGAGTAATGAGTTCCTCCTCATCATCGTCATGCTCCGCACTCTCCTCTTCTTCCTCCTCCTGCTCCTCCTGCTCTTCTGCCCTCCTGCTCCTCCTGCTCGTCATTCTGCCCCCCCCCTCTGCTCACCTTCCTCTTCTTCCTTCTCCTGCTCCTGCTCCTCCTGCTCCTCGTCATTGTGCCCCCTTCTCTCCGCTTTGAGGCGATACGCACAAATCTAGTTGTGAACGCAAATGCACAAGTACTCTTGCGAGGAACCTCCCGCTACGAATCACTACTCGCAGAACTAATTGTCAACGGCGCTCCACAACTAGTTTTGTGAGTAATGAGTTCCTCCTCGTCATCGTCATGCTGCTCACCCTCCTCTTCTTCCTTCCCCTGCTCCTCCTGCTCCTCCTGCTCCTCGTCATTGTGCCCCCTTCTCTCCGCTTCGAGGCGATACTCACAAATCTAGTTGTGAACGCAAATGCACAAGTACTCTTGCGAGGAACCTCCCGCTACAAGACACTACTCGCAAAATTAATTGCGAACGATGCTCCACAACTAGCGTTGTAAGTAATGAGTTCCTCCTCGTCATCGTCGTGCTGCTCACCCTCCTCTTCTTCCTTCTCCTGATCCTCCTACTCCTCGTCATTGTGCCCCCTCCTCTCCGCTTCGAGGCAATACTCACAACTCTAGCTGTGAACTCAGCTGCACAACTAGTTTTGCGAGGAACCTCCCGCTACAAGACACTACTCGCAAAACTAGTTGTGATCGGCGTTCAACAACTAGTTTTGTGAGTAATGAGTTCCTCCTCGTCATCGTCATGCTCCTCACCCTCCTCTTCTTCCTCCTCCTGCTCTTGCTCCTCCTGCTCCTCGTCATTGTGCCCCCTTCTCTCCGCTTCGAGGCGATAGTCACAAATCTAGTTGTGAACGCAGCTGCACGACTATTTTTGCGAGGAACCTCCCGCTACAACACAATTCGCCATAGAATGATTCCTATTGAAATTATCAACAGAAGGATTCGCGTTGAAACCCTTCACAGAAGGAGACTTAGGTGGATGAGAAGGAAGAGAAGGAGGAATATGAGGCGGATGAGGAGGATCAGGAGGAGGAGGGAGAGGGAGAAGAACCTCTATAAAACGATTCTTAATGATCAACTGCAACGCAGCCGATTGGATTGTAATGCGTTGCCAACGATTGAAGCCGCAAGCGCTTGGAATGCAATCGACTGGGTTGCGTCTGACAACGTAGCAAAACATAATCAAGAAGAGCAGGAGGAGGAAGGGGGATGAACGACTGTAGGGATCAAGGGAGCATGTGTATGATCATGTGGGGGGGGGCGAGCAACTGAATTGCTCGGCATTATCGAGCTCCAGGCGGGAGAGTACGTCCTGGTAGTACTTCTTAGCCCAGGGGTTCGCGCTGGCCGAGAGGCAGCCTCCGCGTCGAGCTCCCTCTCTCGGTTCTCGGTGGGGTGGGTGGTCCTTCTCGAACCGAATGACCCCGAAGAACGCGGTGAGCCACTGGTCGTAGTCCTTCCTGTGCTCGACAGAGGCTTGAATTATCCTGTTGCGGCGCGCCCGCATCTCGACGAACATGGGAGAGATGGCGCAACACTAGCACCTGAATGCGTCAATGTTGCTCATGGTCTTGCAGCGCCCGTCCTGCAGTGTAGTAGCTTTCCCCTGCATCAGCGCTCTGAGGTACTTGACGATGGTGGTGTTGAACCTGTGCAGCTCGGTGTCCTTGAGCAGGTAAGAGTCCATGCTGCTAGCAGGCTCCCTTGATTCGGTTGATGAAGGTAATGCGCTTGAGCCTCCAAGGTGTACGCCTGTGCCGAAACTTGCCCATGCTGCACCAGGCGCGCTTGATGCTCTGTATTCGTCAGTCGATCTCGATGGTGTTGCTGCCAACGTAATGGAAGTTCCCACTGGGGTACTGAATCGTTCCGAGAACGCGTCCTTTGAGGTGGTGCACTAGAGCACGGTTCTCTTGTCGGGTGCGGAGGCCCCCGACACATTCGTCTTTGTCTCTGTTCTAGCTGAACATGTACGCCTGGAGCTTGTTGTCGAGGACGGAGATGCTGTGGTTGAGGATGGCCGCCGCGGCTGTGGCCGTGCCTATGCGGACGATGTGGAGTTTCGGTATGTCGTCCACGTAGAGGTACACAGTGAGGTCGAGGGTGTCGTGAGTAATGGGGGAGACAGCTGCGAACGGCGCTGAGTCCTGCATGGTCTCGTCTAGCCATTGCCCGACGGGCTGCTCGTAGACGACATTGAATGGCGTGGGACCCGTACTGCAGCCTGACATGACTCCTGAGCCCACTGCGAAGTCGCCTGACTGGTCGAAGCCGTCGATCTGCACGCTTGCACATTTGCATCTCTGGGTGAAAAGGCGCTGCTCCCTGCTGGAGAGGCTGGTGGGGGTCGTCTCGACTGCTCTGTCCGTCTTTGTGCTCGGGAATATATTGGTGGCGTCCTTGCTGCCCACGATGACGTCGAGGTTGGTCCTTTGTCGGCGACAGGCCAGGACTCTGGAGGCTGCCATAGGTACTTCCCTTCTGTGATGTGGCCAGCATCCGTGTGCATGTGGTGGAGGGGAACAGGGCTCAACTTTGCATTGTAACTGCCTGTGCACGCATCGCCAGAAGGGGCAGAGCATGTGTAAAATCCTGGGTCCCCTCACCATCGGCTTGCCGTTCATCTTGTCCAGCGTGAAGCTCTCGCTGTGACGTGCATCCAATGGAGCGACGCCGGCCCTGTAGGTACGGTTGAGAATTTCTTCCAATCACTCCTCTGTGAGGAGGGCCTTGATCAGGTCGCCGTTGAATCCTAGGCCCGTGGTCTGCGGCTTTCTCTTTCTGATCTCGGTCGGCTGCAGGGTGATCTGGAATATCTCGGCAGGCAGGGACCACTCGGGGACTGAGGCGCGCTTCTTGAAGTACTTGAGCCTCTTCTTGACCCCGAGGAAGACCTTCCCAATGTTGTTCCTGGACTCCTCGTACTCCTCGTGGATCTGGTGCTTCAGCTCGTTCGGGAAATGCTGTCCTTGAGGATCTTCATCTCCTCGCTCCGGTCTATCGGGTTGGCCTCGAAGCCGCCGTCCTTGCCACTCAGCGCCGCCTGTTGGGTCCGTTCTGCCAAGCTGGGTCTTTATCTGGTGGCTAAGCTGCAGTTGTGGTTGCTCTCAGCATAGTTGTTGCTTGCCACGCACTTGGATAGCCTGTGCAGTTCTGCGTGATCTCGTCTCGTCCAAGCTGCGAAAATGAGGGTCTCGAGCTCGCGCTGTGTCTGGGCGATGTGGGGTTGTTTCTGCTTCTTGAGTGCCCGAGTGTGTAGGTATAGTCACCACTGGTTTAATTTTTTCCGCTGTTCTGCTCGAAAATAGAGGAGTGGAAGCCGCTCCTGCATCTGCTGCTTGTACGTGTCAGGCTTCTTGATCTTACGCTCGAAGTAGGGCTTGGCCGTCTCGATCAGGAGCTGCCAGTGCTCGTCCGCGGTGTCTTCTGCCGCTGGCTGCTTGGTAGTGTCGAACTTGCTCACCAATGCTTGCTCCAAGGCTGTGACGAACTCGGTGCGGTAGATGCCCGTCTGGAGTGAGGCGGCCATCTTGTCGAAATCCCAGGCCGTCCTGTGTAGGTCGGTGAACATGTTGGGGATTATGGTGCTAGCGTTGGCAATCAAGGGGACGTGATCCCGTGGGACGTTGTCTGTCATACGTGTAATCGCCTTGGCCGCTTCCCACCATACACCGCACGAGGTCATGCTGGCGCGTAGTCCCTGTGGGACGGTCAGGTCGTCAGGGCTGGTGGCCTGCCCCTCGTTCCAGAAGGTGCTGAGGATGCACATGCCGTGTACTTCCGTCATGTTGTAGAACGTTGCCGCTACTTCGCCTGGCCGCCCGACTGTGCTGGTGTCTCCGAACACTTGGTTGATCTCCGCTGCGATAAGGCCGCCTTCGCTGCAGTGGTCATTGAGGTCCAGGCCGACGAGTGGCGCGCTTCTCGTATGGGTAGCGCTGAGCGTGTTGTTGATCCACTGGAATGTCTCGTTGACGGTCCTGACCTGCTTGGCAGCCAAGCCAGACCTGGGAGGAATGTAGGCCACGATGAAAGAGAGGTCCAGCTCGCCGCGCTTGATAAGTATGGCACCTGCCCGTCCTTGAATCTGCTTGGGCGGGCTATTGAGCTCGACGATGTTGCTCGGGCGGAAGCGCTTGCTGACCATTATTGCAACTCCCGCGTGGCTGTTGGTCGAGGGGCCTCTGCCGTAGCCCCAGGTATACACGTGGTGCGCTAAGGTCTGCAGCTGGTCCACTTCGCTGGTCGGGTCATGCTGCTTCCATCGAATCGCCGGTAGCATGAGCACGTCAACAGCGCTGAGCTGGTGCGAGATCTCCAGGCAGCGGTGCGGCGCGACCGTGGAGAGCTGGTTGCAGACGCCCCATCTCAAGAACGTCATCCAGATCGTGAACATGAACATCAGGAAGGCCAGCAGAACTGGCGACACGAAGGCGCCCCAGAGGGGCGGAAAGGCTCCGCGCGAGATGCCTGCTACGCCGCTGAGAGTGTGGCATGAGCAGGAGGAGGAGGAGGAGGAGGAGGAGGAGGAGGAGGAGGAGAGGAGGAGGAGGTGGAGGTGGAGGTGGAGGTGGAGGGGGAGGAGAAGGAGCAGGAGCAGGAGGAGGAGGATGATGATGATGAGGAGGAGGAGGAGGAGGAGAAGGTGGAGGTGGAGGGGGAAGGGGAGGAGGAGGAGAAGGAGCAGGAGGAGGAGGAGGAGCAGGAGGAGGAGGAGGAGGAGGAGGAGGAGGAGGAGGAGGAGGAGGAGGGGGGAGGAGGAGGAGGAGAAGGTGGAGGAGGAGGCGGGGGGTGGCGCGGTGGCGGCGCCGAGGCCTTGAGCGGTTCGTCGCCTCGGTGCTCTGCCATGGGGACTTCGAGGGCCGAGGGCGGCTGGTTGCCGCGGAGCGCCGAGGTCATTGTGAAGAGAGGAGGGTCATATGCTCCGGGGGGACAGGCTCGGGGGGGGCGACGATCGGGGGGGAGGGGGGGAGGGTTTTCGCACGCTGTCGTCGGTTCTCGGCGGCTTGTCAGCCTCGGGGTGCGTTTTAGCGGCTGCGCCTCGCCGAGAGGCTTCTGGCGGCGCCCGGATCGCCCCGAACGGCCCTCGGAGGCCCGAGTCATGACCCGAAAACTGGACAACGATGATCAATTGGGGGTGATAGGCTCAGGGGAGGACGCATCGGTACCCAATCGCCCATTGATCGCCGATTGGGTCCCGATAGCCCCTCTGCGCCAAGCAACATGCGGATTCGCCATCGGGGGCCTCTCGCCGGTGTATTGCCGATTTCAGCTCGATGTTTCCACCTTGAGCTGGTCCACTCCCTATCGATTGCCTGAGAGCGTGATCCTGGTGTTTCTCTTGAGGTATACAGAAAGGCATAAGCATAGACTTTTAGAGGTCCGCGCCCGGTCTCATGGATCGGCGCAAGAATTCCCTGCGCACCTCTGCTGTTCTTTCTCGACATCTTCTGCGCTTTGGGCTCCTCAGGGCCCCTCGGGGTCCATTCTGGTCCCCTGGGGAGTCAGAAGACGGGCCCAGGATGGAACGCTGTTCCCGTGGAAAGCCAAGGGGTCCGGGGGCCCGTTTCCCTCAGGTCCCTTCTGTCAGAGGAAGGCTCTTTGACACACTGGGAGCCCATGCGATTGGAAGGAGCCACTCCTGATCGTCGCTCCAGCAAAACCTGCCGAGGCCGTACAAGCCCACTCTATCAAACCGCCGTTTTTTGGTGGCGCGCCCGGGGGGGAAGTGAGAAGGGGCGGGCCTTCTAAGAAGGCTCGGAAGTCCTCCTGCCTTCCGAGAAGCCTTCTAAGCCTCACCCGAAGATGCAGAAAACAGTTCAGAAGGCCGGAGGGCTTCTGAGAATCCCTGCCGCCTGATGGGAAGGCCTTCTCCCTCTCATCTCCCCCTCTCGCTCGCCGCCGGATCTTTTCCGTCGTGCCAAACGGCGGCAGGATCGTGCCGTGCTGGCCTGGCGGCAGCGCGGGGGCGGGCGTCCAAGCCTGGATGCCCAGGGCAGCCTCGGAGGGCCACAGGCAGCAGAGCTCATCGCTCAATTCGGCGGCGCGCCGAGGGGAGAATCGGGGGCGAAGAACATGTCCGCATCCGCGGCCTTGCGGGCCGGGCCCCTGGGCCGCGACCCCGCGGATCCGGAGCGTTTTTTCGCGGATGCCCCCCCGCGCGGAACGACTATGTGCGACCGCGTAACCGCGGGATCGCGCCCCGGAATGCAGACCGCGAGGCGAGGGCGCGGATGCGAATTTGTGCGTCGCGCGGGCGAGAGGTGAGAGAGGGCAGGCCTTCTCGGCTTAGGAAGCTCCTCAGGAGTCCTGAGGCCTGCTGATCCTCCTGGGGAGGCTCGGTCCCCTGCCGGCCCCCCCCCCCTGAGCGTGCCGCCGATCAAATGATGCAATCAATATATTCAACGGTTCGCGCGGCGGCGGAAACCAGAGCCCAGCAGGACTCTCCTCCGTATACACCGACGCCGACCGTGGCCAGGCCAGTGCTGTTCTCAGGGTCGGGACGTATGGACTCGTGGCGACGCCAGGGAGGCGCGCGTACCGATCCTGGGCCCAAGATCGGCCTGGCTGGGACCATGTGGAAAACCTAATCTATGGTTGGCGTGTCCATGTCGTAGTGAATGTCAGCATCCCCTGGAGCGGATAATCTGAGGGTCTACTGGCTTTCTCGACTTAGAGCTTGTGGTGCTGGTTGGAGCCTCCGCAGCGTTGGCTTTTTACGCGCATGACAGCTCGCACCAATTCTGGCGTACCACAAAGGGCCAGGCCTTCGAGGGATCGAGGAGTTGTCCTCTCTTGCCCGGCGGAAGGTACGTGGAAGGCCGGCGGAAGCTTGCAGATGTAAAACGCAGGCGCTTCCGCCACCGGAAGCTCAGCGGACAGCGGCGGAGGCCAAATCAGCCCCCCAAGAGATGCCCACATTTCTTGGTTCGGGGTGTCTGGGATCGTTCAAGTGGCAGCATTGCCAGGGACCTATGGACACCTCTGGGGACCTCTGTGGAGATTTCTGAGTCGCAGTGGTGGCCGTACAGGCCAGTCGTAACCATACCGTCTGCCGCACCCTGGAGAGAGGCTTGGCGCAAGATCGTTGCACCCCAGGAGCAGAGCACCTCCGAGCTCTCGCCCTACATCAGGTTCGGCGAGCTCTCTGTGAGGACGGTGTACTGGAGGGCGAGACAGGTTGGCATTCTTCAGCCTCCAATGATATTCCAATGTGCTGCAGCTTCCGCGGAGGAGGGGGTGGATGATGATGTTGATGATGATGCTGATGCTGATGATGATGATGCTGCTGCTGATGATGGTGATGATGCTGATGCTGCTGCTGATGATGATGATGATGATGATGATGATGCTGATGCTGATGCTGATGCTGATGATGATGATGATGATGATGATGCTGCTGATGCTGATGATGATGATGATGATGATGATGATGATGATGATGATGACGATGACGATGACGATGACGATGACGATGATGAGGAGGAGGATGAGGAGGAGAAGAATTCGGAGCGGCTGCGAAGCAATATTTGAACAACTACAGCGCCATCCCTGACCTCTATGAGCCTCGCGACCACAAGGTAGAGCGACGCTTGCGCATGGTGGTGGAAGCCGAGAGGCCCACGGTTCGCGAGGATGCCGCGGACGAGTCCCTCCAGCCTGAAGCGGTGCACGATGTTCACTCCCTCCAGGTCACACCACCAGGAACGGAAACCATACTGAACGCCACGACCGTGAAGCAGCGGTAAAACAATTGGTGCACCGCCTGTCGAGGCAGGTCGCTACACTGTCCCAGTAGTACAGCCTCTTTAGTCCTACACAGCAGCACTGCATACACGCGCCGCCTCCCACAGACTCCATGATTGAGGTACGCCAAAGGGGGGATCGGTCAGTGCCATGGCCGCGCCCTTATGGTTCCTTTCCTCCCCTTGTGCCACATGCCGGTCAAGAAGTTCAGGAAAACGCCAGAACCCAGAACGATTCAACAGCTTCATTGTACATCTCGGAGACCGCCGAGAAACACCACTGAAAGCCTGCAGAGTCAGACCACGTTGAAGACTGAAAAGGGTGCGGCACGGCAGAACTCTGAGTTGTCGAGCACTCTTGTCAGCGAACATTCTGAGTACAGAAAACACATACGTGCACATAACCAGATCGTCACTTGAAACCTGTCGATAACAAGGAGGTGCTTAGCCGCAACGCCACACCAGACAGATCTGAGCCCGCTCTGCACTTTGTCCAGCTTCGCTACCGCGATCTGCAACACAAAGAAAAGCGTGTTGACGTCGCGTTGTCACCCAAGCGCCCTGTTTCTGCACTGGACGCGTTTCGGAAGCTACGCTGGTCGAGCAAAATGCTACGGACGAACCGGTGCTTGAGCTAACATGGCTCCGGAGGGGGAGGAGGGCGAGGAGGAGGGTGAGATGTATTGTTGTTGCAAGGGGAGGCAACAAAGATGCACTCTTCTTCTGGCGGGAGCAGAAGGGGGCCAGGGAATGAGGGTGCGAACGACTTAACTTCCTACCCGCGGCGAGCGACAATGGAGGAGGAGGAGGAGGAGAAAGAGGAGAAGGAGGAGGTGGTGGTGGAGCTTGGTTCTCGATCTCCTTCCTCTTGCGTTGCTCGTCGCCATCGAGTTCCACAACATGTGTCAAGATGCCAGCAACGGGCAGGAGCAATAGGGGAGTGGGCGCAGCCTGCTGGCCCACCCTCGGTCTGCATTTTGACCCGTTGCTGAGCCACTCTCCGCTCCCCCCCTTCCACTTCCCCATGCACCAGGGAGGCGCGTGTAGCCGCTGGGCCCGCGGGCTGCGTCGCTGGGCTGGGGTCCCGGAGAACACATCCTCCGTGAGCGTCCAGTCCGACGCCAGGGCAAAATCACACCCTTGTGGGCGACCCCGCGGCCCGGGCTGAGTCGCTGGCAGCGCCACGGAGCCTCTGAAAGATTTGCGTTGCGTCCGCCTGCCTGCCAGCGAACGCCCAGCAGCTCGACGCGCTGGCGCCGCGTCAAGGAAACAGAGGAGGAGGACCAGTGCAAACCCAAGAGTCACCAACGATGTTGGAATAAACCCTCCCTCCCCCCGGTTCATTTCCACAGAGGGGCCTGCCTCGTTGGAAGACCAAAGATGTTGGAATGAGCCTTCCCCCCGAGCTCCCTCTTCATGGGCCCCCACGACGGTTCATTTCCACAGAGGGACCTGCCTCGTCGGGAGACAACCGTTTGAAGACCCTGAAACATGTCGAAACGTTGTCTTCGGTATTCCCAAGCCACGGATAAACCTGACTGCTGCGGATAGACGATCCTGGAACGTGCCAGAACGCCACTCCTGGGACTTCAACGCCGCGAATCAGTCGATCATGGGAATCCGTGCAACTCCTGTAGCGTTTAACAACAGCCTGCGCGGCGCTTTGGCGATAACCACGTTAAGAAAAGGAACCGACCTCAGTCCGTGAAGCTCTTGCACATTGTGCGACGAATGTGCGCGGCGTTAATGCGAGAGCTGCATTTTGAAAACGGCCCGCCTTCAATCCGTGGAACTTTTGTATACATTGAAAACGAATGTTCGTGGCGGTACGGCGAGAGCGACATTTTGAAAACCACCCGCCCTCAATCCGCGAAGCGCTTGCATACTTTGAAAACGAATGTGCGCGGCGGTAAGGCGATAATCACATTTTGAGAACCATCCGCCCTCAATCCGTGAAACGCTTGCATACTTTGAAAACGAAGGGGCGCGGCGCCATGGCGAGAACCACAATTTGAAAACGACCCGCCGTCATTCCGTGCGTCTCTTGCAACTTATCGGAACGATTACGCGCGGCGCCAAGGCGAGAGCCACACTGAAAACGGCCCGCCCTCACTCCGTGAAGCTCTTGCATTTTTCCCCACGTGTTTCGTGGGGTTCTGGTTTTCTTCCCTGCTGCGCCGCACCCGCGTCTCACACTCGCACACACCTCCCTCTCCCGCAAAACGTGGCAGGCGTGACATACATACATACATACATACATACATACATACATACACAGGCACACGGACACAAACACATACACACACACGCAGCACAACACACCTGCACAGCACAGCGCAGCAGAGCAGAGCACAGCACAGCACAGCACAGCACAGTTCAATGCAGCACAGCACAGCAATGCAGCACAGCACAGCACAGCACAGCACAGCACAGCACAGCACAGCACAGCACAGCACAGTACAGTACAGTACAGTACAGTACAGCACACCGCAGCACAACACAACACAGCACAGCACAGCACAGTACCGCACACCGCAGCACAGCACAACACAGCACAGCAAGCCTAGCAGGCGTGGTACTTTCTCGACACCAGAAGGGGGTGCGCACAGGGTGGTCTCTCACCGCGGTCCCTATACGCGCCAATGTCGCAGGGCCTAACACGCGTGGCACTTTCTCGACACCAGAGGGTGTGCGCACGGGGGGGTCTCTCACCGCGGTCCCTATACGCGCCAATGTCGCAGGGCCTAGTAGGCGTGGCACTTTCTCGACACCAGAGGGGGTGCACATCGGGTGCGGTCTCTATGCGTTGCAGGCGCGCAGGGCACGGCAGGCGCGGCACTTTCTGGACACCAGGAGGGTGCGCAGGGGGTGCGGTCTCTATGCGTTGCAGGCGCGCAGGGCGTGGCAGGCGTGGGAATTCTCGATAACAGAGGCGGTGTGCAGGGGGTGCGGTCTCTATGCGTTGCAGGCGCGCAGGGCACGGCAGGCGCGGCACTTTCTCGACACCAGGAGGGTGCGCAGGGGGTGCGGTCTCTATGCGTTGCAGGCGCGAAGGGCGCGGCAGGCGTGGGAATTCTCGACACCATAGGGGGTGCACACGGGGTGCGGTCTCTATGCGTTGCAGGCGCGCAGGGCACGGCAGGCGCGGCACATTCGCGGCAACAGAAAGGTGCGCAGGGGGTGCGGTCTCTATGCGTTGCAGGCGCGCAGGGCACGGCAGGCGTGGGAATTCTCGACACCAGAGGGGGTGCACATCGGGTGCGGTCTCTATGCGTTGCAGGCGCGCAGGGCACGGCAGGCGCGGCACTTTCTGGACAGGAGGGTGCGCAGGGGGTGCGGTCTCTATGCGTTGCAGGCGCGAAGGGCGCGGCAGGCGTGGGAATTCTCGGCACCAGGGGGGGTGCACAGGGGGTGCGGTGTCTATGCGTTGCAGGCGCGCAGGGCACGGCAGGCGTGGCATTTTCTCGGCACCAGGAAGGGTGCGCAGGGGGTGCGGTTTCTATGCGTTGCAGGCGCGCAGGGCACGGCAGGCGTTGGAATTCTCGACGCCAGAGGGGGTGCACAGGGGGTGCGGTCTCTATGCGTTGCAGGCGCGTCAGGCACGGCGGGCGTGGGAATTTCTCGGCGCCACAGGGTGTGCGCAGGAGGTGTGGTGTCTATACGTTGCCGGCGCGCAGGGCGCGGCAGGCGTGGGAATTCTCGATAACAGAGGCGGTGTGCAGGGGGTGCGGTCTCTATGCGTTGCAGGCGCGCAGGGCGCGGCGGGCGTGGGAATTTCTCGACAGCAAGAGGGTGTGCAGGGGGTGCGGTCTCTATGCGTTGCATGCGCGCAGGGCACGGCAACCGTTGGAGTTCTCGACACCAGAGGGGGTGCACACGGGGTGCGGTCTCTATGCGTTCCAGGCGCGCAGGGCACGGCAGGCGCGGCACTTTCGAGGCAACAGAAAGGTGCGCAGGGGGTGCGGTTTCTATCCGTTGCAGGCGCGCAAGGCACGGCAGGCGCGGCATTTTCTCGACACCAGGAGGGTGCGCAGGGGGTGCGGTCTCTATGCGTTGTAGGCGCGCAGGGCACGGCAGCGACACCAGAGGGGGTGCACTGGGGGTGTGGTCTCTGTGCGTTGCAAGCGCGCAGGGCGCGGCAGGCGTGGCGTTTTCTCCACACCGGGAGGGTGCAAAGGGGGTGCGGTCTCTATGCGTTGCAGGCGCGCAGGGCACGGCAGGCGCGGCACTTTCGCGACAACAGAAAGGTGCGCAGGGGGTGCGGTTTCTATGCGTTGCAGGCGCGCAAGGCATGGCACGCGTGGGAATTTCTCGACACCAGAGGGGGTGCACACGGGGTGCGGTCTCTATGCGTTGCCGGCGCGTCAGGCACGGCGGGCGTAGCACATTCTCGACGCCAGAGGGTGTGCGCAGGAGGTGCGGCCCCTATGCGTTTCAGGCGCGCAGGGCGCGGCAGGCGTGGCAAAGTCTCGATAACAGAGGGGGCGCGCAGGGAACGGCCACCATCATCATTCTCACATGCTTCACTTCAGCTATCATCGTTCCAGCCATACTATAAGTATGTGGGGTTCCTCGGTAGCGTAATTTAAACGAATGTGCGTGGCGGTAAAACACGAGCCACATTTTGGGAACCACCCGCCCTCCATATGTGAGATGGTTGCCAATTTTTAAACATCGGAGTCGTGCGTTATAAGGAAGTCTCAGGCGAAACGCCTGCCCCGCCTTGGGTGCGACAGGGGAAGTTGTTTATGACGAGAAGGAATGGAGGAGGAGAAGGACGAGGAAAAGAAGGAGGAGGAGGAGGAGGAGGAGGGGAAAAGGAGGAGGAGGAGGAGGAGGAGGAGGAGGAGTATTAATAATGATATTACATATAGTATTACTATTCATAATAAAAGAAACTAGTGATGGTAAGATTAAGAAGAATACGAATACGAATCATACGAATAATTATAAGAATACTTATGCGAAGCATAGTAATAGGAATACTACGAAACATGCCAATAGTACGAAGAACTAGAATACTAGTACTTAGATTAGCAATACTAATCATACGAGGAAAACATACGAATACTACGATGTATAATAATATCAAGAAATAATAAGAATAATAGTAATAGTGAAGATAATCATGATAATAGTGCGAATATAAAAATCATGGTCATAATGGCAATACTAATAGTAATAATACGAACAAGAATAATACTACGACAACTAAGGAACATAACATTATTACTAATACTATTAATACCCATAATAATATAATAGTAATAATCCTATTGCGAATAATCGTACTAATAACACTAATAATAGTAATCGTACTACTACCAACAATAACAGTATTAGTACTATTATTAGTATTAATATTAATACGAATAATACCATTACTACTACTACTACTAATAATACTAATAACAATACTAGTAATAATACTAATACTAATAATAGTAATACTACTACTACAAATCATAATAATAATAATGATAATAATAATAACAATAATGCTAATACTAGTAATAATACTGATACATAACAATAATATTAATATTAAAAGTAGTAGTAGTAGTAGTAGTAGTAGTAGTAGTAGTAGTAGTAGTAGTAGTAGTAGTAGTAGTAGTCGTAGTAGTACTAATATTAAGCATACTCGTAATAATAATGTAATATATATATAATAAAACGATAATAATAATAAGAATAATAATGCGAATAATAATAATAATAATAAGGCACAGACGAAGAAAAATATGAGGAGGAGGAGGAGGAGGAGGAGGAGGAGGAGGAGGAGGAGGAGGAGCCCTCGTGGCCTTCCTTTCGTCGAGGCGGCGGGTACGAGGTCGAAACCGAGGCCCCTGCTGTCGCAGGGCCCCCTCCCGATTCGCAGCTTCTTCGCTCTGGAGACGGCCCTCCCTGACCGCGCACAGCTGCCTGGCCGCCGCTTCGTGCTCGCGCCGGCACAGGGCGAGCAGGCCGTGCCGTCCAGGCGTCCAGGCAGTGAAGATCCGAAGCCCGAGGCCCGGGGCAGTCGTCGGCCCGTCGCGGGGGCTGCTGTAGCACGCAGTGGAAGGACAGGTTGTGGCGGCCCGGTTCGGACGGAGCGGTGGCCAGGGCGAACGAGCACTCGGGGGCGGCCAAGAGGGGGGTGGTGACTAGGGGTGGGTGGATATCATTGCGGGGCCATGTGCCTGCTATCTCCCCAGAATTCATGGCGCCTCTTCTCATTTCAATGCGTCCCGGGCCCCCTCCCCTGGGCCGCGCACGTGCCGCTGGCCATGATTTGCGCCCCCCCTCTTGGGCGACCCCCTCTTGGCCGCCCTCGAAGCACAGGTCCACGGAATCTGAGTGGGACTCCTCAGAGATCCGTTGCTCCCAGAACACCGGAGCAGCTGGTTTTTGGCCGCTTCCGCCTTCGGGGGCCCTCGTCGGGCCTTCGGAGCGTCAGGAAACGACTCAGGACGAAAAACTGGCCCCGTGGGGTCGTCCTGTCGGGGAAACGTGAGATTCGAGTACGCCGGAACTCGGGTTTACAGGCGTCTTTTGACGAGCGCGTTCCGGATCTTGACGGTCCATTTTTCGTTCGCGGCGGGAGCTCGCGTCAATTTCAGAGTCCGTTTTGTCATGTTCACGATGGCCAACCCAAGTCTCCCGAACCCGAGTCTTACGTCTCTCCGAATCTGCACATCGTTGTACCCGCACGCGAACAGAGTTTTCGGCACAGTAGCGGCAGGCCCAGGCGCGACCGAGCGCTCACGCGCGGGTGTCTGTGCGCCTGTGCGCCCGCGCTCGCCCAGGATAGTAGAGAAGTGCACTAGAGAATACGGCATCACTTGTTCGCGGGAAGCATGTAACGGCGGCGCGTTGGCGGTTGGCGTTGACAGAGGATGACCACAGTGCTTCTCTGTTTTCTCAACTCTCTACTCTCCACCTTCAGCTTTCCCTTCTCTACTCTTCACCTTCCATTATCTACTCTGCATTTTCTCCTGTGCACCCGCCTCCTCTACATTTGATCTCTGTCTTCCGCCCTCTTCCGTACTCAGCACTCTCTATTTTCCACTTCTACTCTGTACCCTGTAAGGGCCGCAAAACACAGCAACCATGGGTTTCCCAGAAGACATTTGATCTGATAGATCAAAGGAGTTTGGCACGATCCTCTCAAAATCCGATGGCAGAAAGGTCGCTGCTCAAACAAGTAAGGAAATCAGTTAAGCAGGATAAAACAAACAACTTGGATGGACCAGCAAATCGCTGATGGGTGCTGGGCCTCACTTAAGCGAGTTTGCTGGCCGAAGCCGCGCAGGCAGGGAAGGATCAGAAATCTGGATGGCGAACTTGTTGAAAGCACAGAGAAAGCAGACACAATGGCGGAGTACTTCGAAAAAGTGCAGTGGAAAGTGCGACCTGCGACGCTCATACCGCGTGAGCCACTTGGACCACCATTGCTTATTTCAGACGGCGATTTATCAATGCAAGAGGTGCGAAAGGCGACTTCCAGTTTAAAGAAAGGCAAAGCACTTGGACCAGATGACACTTCGCCGGAATATTGGAAGACCCTCGGGGATGACCCCCGAGGGCTGGAGACGATGACGAAGCTGATAGATCAATGCTGGCACGAGAAACAAGTACCGGAATATTGGCGACACGCAGTGGTGGCGACCATATACAAGAACAAAGGCCCCGTGGACCAGTGCGACAGTTATCGCCCGATCAGCCTTTTATGCGTGATGTACAAGTTGTTCGCAAGCTTGTTACTGATGAGGCTCCAAGAAACAGGGGCCGAAGACAGACTAACTGGGACACAATGCGGATTCAGGCGGAAACGCGGCACGACCGACGCCATCCAAGCAGCGCGCAGGCATATTGAGCTGGCGCGCGCCACACGCGGGGGCAAAGTTGCATTATTGGCTTTGGATTGGATAAAAGCGTTCGATTCGATAAACGTGGACGCCCTCCTCGATGCACTCGCGACTTTCGGCGTGCCGCCGCACATGCTGCAACTCATTGGCAACGTGTGCGGCTCACGCCACTTCTGCGTCGCAGATGGGGGCCGGAGGTCAGCAGACAGGGAGCAGAAGTCAGGGATTTCACAAGGGTGCCCATTGTCGCCGTGTTTGTTCGTAATGGTTATGTCGGTCTTGGTCAAAGACGTGGAAAACAATCTGGACACCGATATTCGACGCTCAATGGATTGGGGATATGTCAATTCTTTTATATGCAGACGATACAGTGCTGACTGGACGCAACGAACACCATGTACAACAACTTCTGAACGCAATTGCCGGGGCAGGCGCAAATATGGGAATGGAGCTGCGCTGGGATAAGTTTCAACTATTGCAAATCAGTTGTCAAATGCGTATCACAGACCCCGCTGGGAAAATCATCTCGCCTACGCCGCAAATCCAATATTTGGGGGCCATTCTGTACGACAGCGGGGACATCAAACCAGAGCTGGGGCGGAGATTGGGCGCAGCATGGGGGGAGTTTCAAAGATACGCGCATGCGTGGAAACACACAGCGGTGAGCAAAAAACGCAAGTTGGAAGTATTCTCTGCTCTCATCACAAGCAAAGTACTGTATTCGTTAAGTTCGGCGTGGCTTAACAAAGCAGAGAGGAGAAGGATAGATGGGTTCCAAGCTCGCTGCTTGAGGCTTATTCTGGGCACTGCGCATCTAGAGTATCAAACAAAAGTGTTCTTCAACCATCTGGTCACAAATCGTATTCGTCACAGCTATTACGACAGCAATTGGTACTGTTTGGGAACATTTTCCGATCACATGACACAGATGTTTTGCGACAGCTCACATTTCAGCCGAGCAGCCCACGACCGGCGACCGAATCATGTAAACGACCAGTCGGGAGACCCAGACATGAGTGGACAAAGGAACTATATCGTAAAATTCGGTGTCGGTTCTCCTCTGATCAACGCCTGTACGAGGCCGCGCGGGATCAGATAAAGTGGCGAGAGTTCTGTGCTGAGTTCGCTTTCGGCACTGGCGAGGACGATTTGCTCTAGCGGGAACGCATGGACACTCCATGTCAAAAATCGTTTTCACTTCATCCATCGTTCCCCCTCGCCTTTCCCTCCTTCCTCCGGCACGTGTTTGGCGTGTCTGTTGCGCCATGCATGCGTTTGGTCTGCTTTCTCATATCCTGCGCGCGTTTGGCGCGCCGCGCTCCAATTGTATAACCAATTTGCCCTACGCGCCGCATGGCGTATGGCTTGTGCTTACTCTGTACCCTGGCCCCTCTCCTCTACACTTGAAGTGTACACGTATGCACCTTCCGCGCTCTACTCCGCATTCTCTGCCCACTACTCTCTGCTCTGGCATCTCCGTCATTCGGAGTTCTTGCTTTTGCCCCCAAGGAATCGATGGCTGTGGCCGGATTTCGCCTGGTGGGCGGTCGTGGGCGCCTCGTGGGCGCGTGCGCTGGCTGGGTGTGCTGAGGTTTCGCCTGGTGGGCGCCGTGGGCGCGTCGTGGGCGCACCGTGCGCCGGCCGGGTGTGTCGAGAGTTCGCCTGGGGGGCGGCCGTGGGCGCCTCGTGGGCGCCTGGCGGTGCTTGTATTGCACTGCTTGCGGTATATAACTTCAACCAGTTTGCTTGCACCTCGAAGCTTACACCTCAAAGCTTACACCACAGAGAGCTTTCACCACAGCGCTTAGACCACATGGCTTTCACCACGCTGCGTGCACCAACTTTTCACACTAAGTGGCCTGCACCACGCGCAAATTGCGCCACGTTGCTTGCAGCGCGCATGGCTTACAGCACATCGCACGTACCACATGGCTCGCACACCCAGGGTGCAATAGATCACTGTTTGGGGTCCACGCTGGCAAGCACATTTCTTTGGTGCAATTTGTTCTCTATTCTCTACTCGACACTTACCTGCTCTCTCTGTTCGCTCGACTGTCTCCGCTCTCTATATTTCTTAACGCTTCGCGTATCGCCACCAGCCCACAAAGGGTTTATCCATTATGTTACGGTAGGAATTGACGCAGGCAATCTGACATACAACATTCGTTGGGCGTGCCTGATGCGTGCGGTCGGGCTTGGCCACAAGTGGGGCGACAGCAGCGCCTCGCTCCCAGTGGCCAACCTGCCCGAAAGGCCAAAAGGATGCCTACAAAAGCGCGCATCCAAGGACTGTCGGGGTTCGCCAGCTGGTATGGACAAGCAGCTACCCACAGTATGGAGTGCCACGACGACACAGCGTCCAACGCACCAAGTTCATCCAGGGATGGACGGCCTGGAAAACATCATCAAAGGCGACTACATGCTTACTGACCCCACCGCGCGTGCTCAGACCTGCACGGCCCTCGTGATGATGATGCTATCGCTTCGGGAACCAAAGACCTGTCTCTTCCCATTTTCCGAATAAGAAGGGACAGGGGATATCGTGGAGGCCGTCCTGGGCATATGCAAACCTGGCAGCTCAACTGGCACCGCATCCGTTGCAAAGGACCTTCATTTCCGGACGCAGTTTGGCCTGACATGGAAGATTTCCAATCACGACTACCAAAACCTGCATCGGATATCCACTGACGCGTTAAGACACGTGGGCGTGCTTATGAGTACCAGCCACCATCACGATGTCTCGAAACAAACAGGGTGTCCGACAACGTGGGAAGAATGCAAGCGTCTTGAATTTCACATCAAAGGGCTCCTGCTGGTGATCGACGAGCTCATCGAACCGCTCCAATTACCGTTGTCCCCATACCAACGACCAACCTGACAACGAGACAACCAGCTGCACCATCAGCTGGCTCTACAAATCCATCACAGGGAATCACAAGCATCTCGGGCGCACGCCAGTCCAGAAGCTACACTATGCCTGCACAGGGCGAGCGATGGACCAAAATAGCGTTCTCATACCTAAGCCCCCTACAGCGAAACTGGGCGCCGCAATGACACCGAAAAGGCTCCGAACAGGAGACCGGCGCTTCTCGGCGTCGCAGAACACTGCCAGCTTCTATTGCGACGACTGTCAGAGACACAAACATCGAAGGCACCTGGGAGGACAACAGTATGCGTCAACGTCTGGCTACGGCAAGGATTGCAGGGTGGCACGAGGGACTCAACTGCCGTTGGCTGTGCACTGGGTGCAGGGTGGGGAGCCTCGAGAAGCAAGGTGTTGATGCCCCCGCAGGTGATTCGATGCGCGAAAAACTGGCCAACCTACGGAACAGCATGCCCAGCAGGCCTAGAGCTTCCAATCTGACACCGCCTGTGCACCTCCCAACCAGGTTTGCCAAAATCGCAGACCCAACCGCCGATTGCCTGCTACGCGACCTCCTTTTCACACCTGGCTGGGCCAACGACCCCAAGGTGACAGGCGTGCCAAATCCCGCAACACGACCTGACGACGACCGCTTCGGCACAGAGGGACTCAAGTCTGGGGTCTACAGTGCTACTTGCGACGGCTGTCCAGAGCGCAAGCTGCTATGCACCTGGAGACGCGGGCAGCCGGCGGTCGGGTACTTCGTTTGGCGACCGACGCCTGGCATGGAGGACGCAGCAGTGAAACCTACCTCCCTGGGGCAACTGGATCGATTGCTGGGCGAGGGGCGATTGGAACGCTGGATGGTACTGCGGGAACTGTCTTGCTCACATCTTTGACGCTGCTCCATCCGTCATCAATCGCTCCCTTGCGCGTGGCGCGCCATCGATGCATCCTGTCTCCCAGGCAGCGCGGACATCCAAGCAGAGAAGATGACGCGGGGGGCCTCGCCCTCGCACTTGGCAAAGAAAGAGCGCAGGTACCACGCGGCGACGACGGCGACGGGCGCGGGGCGCCATCTGAGACGTCGCCACTGCCCGAACCCAATCCAGAACGAGTTGACGCAATCAAGAAAATGCTTCCGGACATCAGGATCCCGCAACTGCCAGACGTGGCCAACACCAGGCTCGACCTGTTCTTCCAGGCGTGTACCGACGACAACAGCGGCACGCAGGGGCGCGCGCCAGTTCAAATGTGCCTGCATTTCAGATAGTTACCAACGACATCTTCTACGTGCTGGAGAACCAGTACGAGGTGCCAGACAAAGGGTTGGACGTCAACTTGCTCGACGTTCTGTCCGGCTCCAACCTGGCCTGGCAGTTTCCTCCGTCGGGGCCCACTACCGACGGATTGGTTCCGGGCGCGGAATGGGAGGGTAAAAGATGGGCCGCTGGACTGGTCGTGCAACATCTCATCAGGAAGGGCGATTGGCAAAAACATTGTGGGTGGCACGCGTCAGCGAAACCATCCGCGGGGGCAAAGGCCCGAGGGTCCACGGCACAGACGAACTTGTTCACTGGCTGGCCAGACTTGACATCGAGGACGCCCCTGACCATGTGATGCGTCTGGGCGGCGTTAGCTTGGGAACGCTGGACACATGCATGCGCCCGCGCGGGATTGGATCTCGACCAATCGTTCCAGGCCGTACCACTCCGCCATGCAACATGTCCTTTCAGCAGCTCGAGGAGCGAATGGCCACGTTGGCTGACAAGGAAGACATCTTGGCCTTGTGCCACCCTGGCCCCCAACGGATGCGTGATGAGGAGAAGAGGCTGGACCCCTTGATCAGCGTGGTCATGAACGCCTCTCTCGGGGTGCAACTTTTTCCTGCCCACCCTGGCACTGGCTTGAGCGGGCAGCCGCTGTCTCGACCTGCAGGCCTACGAACAGCGACAAGAGAGATTAGAAGCAGCTCAGGAAGCGAGCCTGCTGCCGCCGCAGACGTACTCAGGGACCCTGACGGAGACGTCCTGGATTGCGACCCGAGCAAGGTGAGCGAGGAGTCTGAAGCGGACGTGGCAGACGAGCCTGAATGGGGGCCCAGCTACTGGTCACGACACATGGGCGGCTGACGACGAAACATCCAGCGTCGCAGACGATTGGCCCCCGCTGCCGAGGATGCGAGATCCGCCGCGCTGGGCCCCTACAGAGGGGTGCGTGCGCGGCAGGGAACAGAGCGGCAGACGAGGACGCCGAGGTGCTCCCATTCTACGCGCCGAGGACTGGTTCCTCGCGCGGACGCAGTGACCAGTGGAGCTACGACAGGTCCTCAGACCGCCGGGCCACGCAGTCTCGCGACGACGCCTGGCGTCGCCAGAGCGTGCGCGCACCGCTGCGTACGATCGACTCACAATACTCCTGGGAGTCCGACGGCGCCTTCATCCTCAGGATGCAGCAGGAACTAGGCAGTGTGTCCAGCGACCTGCGGGTTGCACGCTGTGCCAAAACCTGCCCCGCCAACGCCCGGCCGTTTTTCAGCCCAGCGCCGCGGCAGCCGGGCGCGTGCCGGAATTTCCCCACGCGTGGGGGGCTGCAGATTACGACGCGCACCGCGCTGGCCAGATCATGCGCGCCGAGGCCAACTTTAGCGGCCCAGCTGACAGACTCGCGGCTGTCAGTAGCGCCCCCAGCTCCGGCGCTGCCGGCAGCGGCGGGGCCGCCGCCCCCAGGTTCCACGCGGCAGGAGAGCGCCCGAGCAAGGGGAAAGGCAAGACGAAGGACGGACCCGACTCGCCGGGCAAGGCTGGGAAGAGGAAGCGAGCGACCGAGAGCCCATGGTGTTCGTGGAACGAGAAACGGCATCGCCAGTAACACTGAGTGTGTGGCACGCTCAGTTTTGGCGAGATACGGCTCTGACATCGCCGGGCATGCGGTGCGCCTAGCTACGCCGCGAGCCTGCGTTGCTAACTCCTATCTCTTAGGCATGCTGCGGTCAGCGGCGTTTCCCTGCTCTCCTTCTCTTTCTGCTCCCTACGCAGTCACCGCTCCGCGCGGCTTCGGTCTGGCAGCCCGCCGTTATTGTCCCCGCCGAGCGTCCCGTTGAAGAGCGCCCGGGATGTTTCGCTGTCGGGGGCCGGCGGGCCCTTGCAGTAACTAGCGCGTGGCCAAACAAACAAGCGTGCCTTGCCCGCGCCCGCTGGCGCATATGGGGTGATGTGCTAGCCCAACGTAAGACCTCATCATCGTGGTTGCACGCTACCTCACGACTGTACGCGCCTAGCTTTACACATGACTTCGCGTGGAGGACACCAGCAAGATGGTGACAGTGGCGGGCGTGCTGAGGTAAGCTTCGATACAGAGCGCCTGGCGCGCGCGTCAGTGTACACAGGGTTATGGTGAGCTCTTTTCCTTCTTCTCATTTTGCGTCAGCGGATCGCTGACTCTTCCTCTCCTGTTTCACATGGGCTCTCCCTCGCGGCTGGGGCTGCCGCCAGTGCCGCTGTCGGATGGCGCCCCGCCGGCTTTTTTCTTACGTAAAGTATTGCGCCGGGTGTGGGCGGTGAGGTGCCCGCCGGCTGCCTTAGGCCGGCGCCGCCCCCCCCCTTGCTGATGGCCGAGAGGGTTCAGTGGGGTCCGTTTCTCGTGTCTCTCTTCTTTTCCCCTCCTCTCCTTCCGCGTGTGCGGCGCGCGCTTCCTTTCCCCCCCTCCTGCGCCCTCATGATGCCGCAGCGGTTCGCTGCCGCAGCGGGATGCTTACCGTGCCTGGCGTGCACTTCCCCTCCTCCCTTCGTTTCACCGGGTTGATCCCGCGCGGCCAGGGCTGCCGCCGATACTGCTGTCTGATGGTGTTCTGACAGCCTGATTTCCATTCAAGGTTCACACTGGGCACGGGCGGTCAGGTGGCCCCTGACCTGCTCCTGGCTGGCGTCGGCCTCCACTGGTGACCGGAGGGGGTCCGTGAGGTTCCGCTACGAATTCCATGCAAGAATCACGCTGGGGATGGGCGGTCAGGTGGCCCCTGGCCTGCTCCTATCTGGTGTCTACCTCCACTGGTGACCGTTTGGGTTCAGTGGGGTCTCGCTACGCTGCTGGCCTCTTCGGTGCGAGGACTTCGGCATGTGTGGCTCTGTGCGCCCGTCGGCTGCTTTCTCCTACACGGACTTCGCTTTCGACATGTGCCATTGCTGTACAAACACGAGGCACTGACTTTTGCAGTCCTGTCTGTGACGAGGTTGCCTCTCTTCACTCTTGCGCTGGCACGGTGCTGTTGCGTCGCCTAGGGCACGGAAGTTGTCCGGGTGTGCCTGTCGGTCCTGCTCGCATCGGGCTTTGTGCCGACTCACACCGAGTGATCGACCTCTGCGTGTTCATGGTCGCGCCGCCGCGCCATTTTGGCTGCGCCTACTTGGTGGTCGCCACCGGGGTCTCCACGCCACCGAGTTGGGAGTGTTATTTTTGGCTCTTCTTCCTCTGAGTGGCTGCCCGCGCGCTCACTTTGCTTGCCTCTTCCTGCTGCCTTGTCGCGGCCCGGCTTGTGTTTGGACGGCTTTCGACCTGCTTCGCGAGCCCGCTGACCAAAAAGTATCGCCACCAGCCTTAGTAGGTCGTTGCTCCTTGCTTGCGACTTTCTGACGGCGTGCGGCTCTTCCGTATCGCTCGCGGACCAAAAAGCATCGCCGCCAGCCCATCCAGGAACGATGCCTAGGGGAAGCGCTGCGTCATTTGGATAGCTCGGGGAGCTGCAGTGAACTAGAGGCGTCTTGGATGCCCCTCGGAGTTGCTTGGGATGTCTCCTTGGGGGCTCTTGGTAGTTTCTTGGGGCCTCTTGGGGGCCTCTTCGGAGCTCTTGCCCCCCCCCCCCCCCCCTCATGGGGCCTCCTCTTAGCGCGCTATTGGGCCATCTTGGAGCCCTCTTGAGGCCTCGGACGGTCGTCGGAAACGAAAACGCGAGAAGGCAACACACATTGATTTTCCGGAGGAGCGGTCTTGGGGCTTGTTGCAGCGTCTTGGAAAACATCTTGCGCCATCTTCGGAATTCTCGGAGGCCCTCTTGGAGCCATCTTGGAATGTCTTGGACTTTTTGGCCGTTCGCGATCCCCCCCTCCAGACCCAGGGGGAGGAGGTCGAGGGAAGGATCAAGACACCCTCCCCGTTGGTAGGCCGTTTCGATCACTCCCACCAGCATTCCCAACACATAAGTAGCACCCGAGCTGCAGCGTGTTCAGGGGTAGTCTTTGGATGGACAGCTGATGGGAACCAAAACAGACCCCTTTGTGAGCCACGCTGGGGCGAGTTTCGCCAGGCGTGCCAGGCGCGCCAGGCACCCCTGTGGCCCATACGTGCCGGGCACGCGTCGTGCGCCAGACGTGCCACGTGACCCGCGTGCGTCATGTGTGCCGCATGCTCCAGCCCCGCCAGGTGCGCCACGTTTGGGGGCACGCGCAGAGTGTGCCAGGTGCGCCTGCGCACGTGGCAGTACACATCGGGAAACGTGTAGGCCCTCATCACCCTTGTCGAACATCAGTGCGCAGTCGCGGCGGGGTGGCCGTCATAGCGCCTGGTGGGCCTGCACACAGCAGGCAATATGCCAGCACCCCCGCTAGCCCAGTCGAGAACCAATGCGCAGTGATCGCGGGGTGCCCGCGCACGGTCCAGATTGTGTCTCGAAGTGCATTTCGTATTTTTTTGTCTCAGGGATGCTGGCCCTGCGAGCAGCAGGCAATATGCGGGCACCCCGCCGTCCCTGTCACAAAGCATTACAAAGAGTTCGCGGCCCCCGCGATCATGACCCAAGATTTTGCCCCTAAGTGGATTTCACATTGTTTTCTTGACAGGGATGGGGGGGGCCTTCCTGGTCCTGGTTGGCTTCCTGTCGCCTGGGGCAGGGGGTGCTTATTAATAGGGATCATTGATCGACCCCTCCCCGAAAGCGAAGAAGGGGTTTGGAAGAGGAAATGCTCTAAACCACCTACGCCTTGAAAGGGCTGGTGAGAGATTCTCTTACTCTCTTTGCTCTCTTCACTCTCTGTTCTGGGAACCTGGGAATGCAGCTTGCCACTGGAGCGGATGGTAATCTTTCACCAAGATCTCGAACGGGGAGCCAGGAAACCAGGCCGAACGTTGGCCAAATCCTTGCAAAGGGGGCCCAGGATTTGGGATTTGGAAGTCTCCAGCCGCCTACCAAAGGCGTTATGCTTGGTTTTTGGTCTGCAGAATCATTACGCTTTCCGCGAGGACTCCTTTGGTGCCACCGCCGATCGGGGAACGGTCGGTCCCATACACGTTCGCCTGCAGGGATCTGGCATTGCCGTCGTCGCTCGCATTGCGATTGCCCAGGCTTCCAGATCCTGCCCCACCTCGACAAAGTAATGCACCCGTCTGGAGGGCGATGTCTGGATGCGTGCCCCGTAGCGCACTCTGTGTAGGATCGCACGTTGGATCGCGCACAGAAGCGGAAAAGGCGAGGTTATCGCCCAGCGCCACCAGCCCCGCTCCCCGCCAGAGAATTTGGAATGTCGCGAACCATCCGATGACAACCGCCCTCCCTCTCCCCAGGTCGAGGGGAGAACAAGCCAGAGGCTGTTCCAGGACAGCGAGTACGTCGGCCAGGGAGATGCCCGCGTCCACGCCACCTTCCTGCGCCGCCTGGTGTGGCGGGTCGGGGCCTCAGCTCGGCGGCGAAATCCGAACCCGACCCTCGCCGATCAACGATTCAAGCAACTGGATGGGCGGCGGGGGTAGGGTTCGGATGTCGCGACGAGAGTGTTTTTCCCTAATCAGAGCTTGCTTCTGTAGGGGTCCTAGCGGATATAAAGCTGAGGTGAGGTGAGCGGCCGATTTCGGTGGCCGGGGCCGGGTGCCCGGGTGCCCGGGGGTGCCCGGGTGGCCGATTTCGGTGGCCGGGCCCGGGTGCCCGGGTGCCCGGGTGCCCGGGGGTGCCCGGGTGCCTGGGGGTGCCCGGGTGCCCGGGGGTGCCCAATAGCCCAATAGCCCAGTAGCTTTATAGCCCTATAGCCCTATAGCCGTATAGCCCTATAGCCCTGTAGCCCTATAGCCTTATATCCCTATGGCCCTAATAGCCTTATATCCCTATAGCCCTATAGCCCACAGCCCATATACCTCTATAGCCCCATAGCCCTATAGCCCTATGGCCCTATAGGTCACAGTCCTATAGCCCTATAGCCCGATAGTCCTATAGCCCTATAGCCCGATAGCCGTATAGCCCTATAGCCCAATAGCCGTATAGCCCTATAGCCCTATAGCCCTATAGTCCAAACAAAAATCTGATTGGGTTTTTCCTCCGGTATCATTTTACCCTCTGGGCCATAGCGCGCGGTATGTCCCCTACCCTCCCCCCCCTCCCCCCCATAACGTAACGCTCCCCCCCTCAGTGCGCCCCCGACACTGCAGCAGTGCGTCTGGCACCATAGTCTGGGGGGAGGCGCTATGTTATGCCCCCTCCCGTCCCCCGCCCGTTATGGCCGGGAGTTTAAACATGCGCTCGAAGATGGTGTGCGATCGCCTCCCCAACGCCGACCGCATCGGCCCTCTGAGCAGGCTGGGCTGATCACTGGTGTGCTTATGGCGAGAGAGGGGCGGGCCCAGAGAGATCCAGGCCGCAGATCGGAGTGCTCCCGCCAGATCTTGAGATATACCCTTCCTCCAAGATCCCTCTGCATAGGTCTCTGCAAGGGGTCATTTCCACAGATGGAAGTGCCCCGTCGTGGGACAACCGTGTGAACATCTTGAAGTGTGCCAAAGCACCATTCTCAGGACTTCACGTCGCGAGTTAAACTGACTGTTACGTCTTGGCGATCAACGTGACAGCTCCGCCCTGAGGATCCCGAATCGTTCCAAAACACCAGTTCTGGTACGTCAATCAGGAGAACCATTGAAACTCTTGCAAGTGTTTCAAACGAGTGTGCGCGGCGCTAAGGCGAGAGCCACATTCTGAAAACGACCCGCCCTCAATCCGTGAAGCTCTTGTTAATGTTTAAAGCGAATATGCGCGGCGCTAAGGCGAGAGCCACGTTCTGAAAACGACCCGCCCTCAATCCGTGAAGCTCTTGCAAATGTTTACAACGAATGCGCGCGGCGCTAAGGCGAGAGCCACATTCTGAAAACGACCCGCCCTCATTCCGTGAAGCTCTTGCAAATATTTACAAAGAATGCGCGCGGCGCCAAGGCGAGAGCCACATTCTGAAAACGACCCGCCCTCAATCCGTGAAGTTCTTGCAAGCTTCGTTAAAGCGAAGACCACATTTTGAAAACCAATCGCCCTCCATGTGTGAAACTATTTGTCAGTTTTAAGACATCAGGGTCAAGCGCCTGGCCCGCCATTTCGACCCGCCTCGGGGTCCGACAGGGAGGAGTTATTTAGAATAGAAATGAATGGAGGAGTCGGAGTCGGAGGAGGGGGGGGAGGAGGAGGAGAAGGAGGAGGAGAAGGATGAGGAGGAGGATTAGAGGAAGAGGATGATGAGGAGAAGGATGAGAAGAGAAGGAGAGGTTTGATGATGATACTGATGATGCTGATGATGAAGATGATTATGCTGATGGTGATGGTGGTGGTGATGCTGATCATGATGATGATCATGATGCTGATGCTGAGGATAAGGATGCAGATGAGGATGAGGGTGAGGATGCCGAGGATGATGATGATGATGATGATGATGGTGATGAGGATGCGTATGTGGATAGTGATGATGATGCAGATTATGATGATCATGGTGACGATGCTGATGATGAGGATGGTAATGATGCTGATGATGCTGATAATTGTGCTGATGATGACGACACTGATGATGATGCTGATGCTGCTGCTGATCCTGCTGAGTATGATAATGAGGATGATGATGAGGATGAGGAAGGTTAGGACGAGGACGTGGATGAGGATGAAGATGAGGATGAGGATGGCGAGGATGATGTTGAGGATGCGGATGCGGATGAGGATGAGGATGATGATGGTGATGATTGTGATCATTATGACGATGATGATGATGCTGATGATGATGATGACGCGGATGACGACATTGATGATGATGCGGACTTATGATGATGACGATGATGATGGCGAGGATGCTGATGCTGATGATGCGGATGATGACGAGGCAGATGATGACGTTGATGCTGATGCTGATGCTCATGTGCTGATGATGCTAATGATGACATGAGGATGAGGGTTAGGATGAGGGTGAGAATGATGATGACGAGGATGATGATGTTGCTGATGCTGCTGCTGCACGCAATGATGATGCTGGTGATGATGATGTTGATGCTGATGCTGATGATGACGAGGATGAGGATGAGGTTCAGGATGATGCTGATGATGATGCTGCTGCTGCTGATGATGATAATGATGCGGCTGCTGATGATGATGATGATGCTGATGCTGCTGTTGATGATGATGATGCTGACTCCAAGGACGATTACGGGGATGCTGAGAATGATAATTATGTGATGGATATGATGATGATCTTGCTGATGATGATGCTGCTAATGATGATGATGATGCTGATGATGATGATGCTGATGATGCTGATGATGATGCCGACGCTGATGCGCATGATGGGGATGAGGATGAGGGCGACGACGGAAATGATCATGCTGTCGATGATGTTGATGATGCTGATGCTGCTGCCGATGATGATGATGCTGATGATGAGGATGTGGGTGCGGATGATAATGCTGGTGATGATACTGGGTACGATGATGAGGTTGTTAATGCTGATGCTGATGCTAATGATTACGATGATGATGTCGATGCTGATGCTGCTGATGATGAGCATGCTGAGGATGAGGATGCGGATGATGATGCAGATGACGATGAGGATGCTGATATTGTTGATGATGATGCGGACTTATGATGATGCTGCTGTCGCTGACGATGATGATGCTAAAGATGCTGATGACGATGCTGATGCTGATGATTAAGACGAGGACAAAGATGATGATGCGGATGAAGATGATGATGTTGATGATGATGTTGATGATGCTGCTGATGATTACGATGATGATGCAGCTGCTGCTGCTGATGCTGATGATGATGATGATGATGATGATGATAATAATAATGACGATGCTGATGCTGTTGACAAAGACGATGCTGACAGTGATGCCGATGATGACGGTGAGGATGCTGATGCTGATGATGCGGATTATGCCGAGGCAGGTGACGACGTTGATGCTGATGCTGACTGATGATGCTGATGTGCTGATGATGCTGATCATGCTGATGATGACATTAGGGTGAGAATGAGGATGAGAATGACGATTATGCTGATGCTTTTTTTGTGCTGATCATGATGAAGATGAAATTGAGGATGAGGATGCGGACGTGCATGGGGATCGGGATGAGGATGACGATGCTGATGCCGATGCTGCTGATGCTGCTGATGCGGATGCTGAGGATGAGGATGCAGAGTAGGACGATGCTGGTGATGCTGACGATGCTGATGATGATGATGATGATGATCTGATGATGATGATGATGATGATGCTGCTGATGCTGACGATGATGTTGATGGTTATGCTGATGATGCTGATGCTGGTGCTGATGCTGAGGATGCGGGAGGGGATGCTACTGATAGTTGTGATGAGGATGCTGCTTCTGAGGATGATGCTGCTGATGAGGACGAGGATGCTGTTGATGATGATGATGATGATGTTGATGAATCTGATGCTGATGATGATGCTGATGAAGACGAGGATTAGGATGAGGATGATGATGATGAGGATGATGATGAGGAGGATGAGGTAGATGATGATGATGATGATGATGATGATGCTGTTGACGATTAGGATGCGCATGATGATGCTGATGGTGATGCTGATAAATATGTTGATGAAGGTGATGATGCTGCTGATGCTCATGATTATGATGATGCTGCTGATGCTGATGCTGATGATGATGATGCTGTTGATGCCGATGCTGTTGGCAACGGTGATGCTGATACTGATGCCGATGATGATGGTGAGGATGCTGATGCTGATGATGATGGATGCTGATTATGCCGAGGCAGGTGATGACGTTGATGCTGATACTGACTGCTGATGCTCATGTGCGGGTGATGACGCTGGTGATGCTGATGATGACACGAGGGTGAGGATGAGGATGCGAGTGACGACGATGCTGATGCCGATTCAGATGATGCTGCTGCTGATGATTAGGATGAGGATGCAGAGTAGGACGATGCTGGTGACGCTGATGATGATGATGCTGATGATGATGATGGTGGTGAGGATGCTGATGCTGATGCTGATGATGATACTGGTCATGCTGCTGATGCTAATGCTGCTGCTGATGCTGAGGATGCGGATGGGGATGCTACTGATAGTTGTGATGATGCTGCTGCTGATGCTGATGATGATACTGATGAGGACGAGGATGCTGCTGATGATAAGGATGCTGCTGATGCTGATGCGGATGTTGATGCTGATGATGGTGATGATGCTGAGGAAGATTATGATGACCATGAGGATGAGGATGATGATGAGGATGATGATGAGGATGATGAGGTGGAGGACGATGATGGTGTTGAGGATGAGGATGCGGATGCTGCTGATGATGATGATGATGCTGATGGTGATGCTGCAGATGCTGATGCTGATGATGATGCTGATGCTGATGATGATGAGGACGATGAGGAGGCGGGGGAGGCGGAGAAGGAGCAGCAGGTCTCGCCTCCGGCGGAAGGTGAGGATGAGGATGAGGATGCGGATGGTGATGCTGATGTGGATGCTGATGTTGATGCTGATGCTGCTGATGATGATGCTCATGGTGATGCTGATGCTGACACTGAGTTTGAGGATGGGGATGCCGATGAGGATAAGGATGAGGATGAGGATCAGGATTCTGATTATGCTGATGATGCTGATGATGCTGCTGGGGATGTGGCCGAGGATGATGATGTTGTTGATGATGGTCGTGGTGAGATGATGCTGCTGATGATGGTGATGAACATGATGGTGAGGATGATGATGGGACGGAGGACTAGGATGAGGATAAAGATACTGCTGAGGATGAGGATGCAGAGGATGATAATGAGAATGAGGACGTGGATGATGCTGCTGATACTGATGAGACGGCGGAGGAGGCTGATTATGATGAGGATGAAGATGCGGATGAGGAAGAGGATGAGGATGCGGATATTGATGCTGATGATGCTGACGATGCTGAGGTCGATGATGATGATGATGATGATGATGCTAATGAGGATGAGGATGTCGATGATGATGATGATGCTGATGATGATGATCATGATGATGATGATGATGATGATGATGATGATGCTGATGATGATGATGATGATGATGATGATGATGATGCTGGTGATGCTGATGATGATGCTATGCTGATGATGATGATGCTGATGCTGATGATGCTGATGATGCTGATGACGAGGAGAAGTTGGAGAAGCAGAACCCAGCCTTCTGCGGATGCTCATGATGATGCTGCGGACGAGGATGCGGATGCGGATGAGGTTGATGATGGTGATGCTGATGATGTTGCTGCTGATGCTGATGCTGAGGATACAGACGAGGATGAGGATGAGGCTAAGGATGAGGAGGCTGACTGTGATGACGATGCTGATGCTGATGATGATGCTGATGATGGGACTGAGGATGCGGATGAGGATGAGGATGCGCATGATGATGATGATGCTGATGGTGGTGATGATGCTGATGCTGATGATGCTACTCAGGATGAGGGTGAGGATGAGGATGATGATTATGATGAAGATCAGGATGAGGGTGTGGATGATGCTGCGGACAAGGATGAGGGTGATACCGAAGATGCTGCTGATGATGCTGATGCTGATGCTGCTGATGCTGATGATGGTGATGCTGCTGATGATGATGATGATGATGATGATGATGGTGCTGAGGAAGCTGATGATGCGGATGCGGCTGATGCTGCTGATGATGATGGTGATGCTGATGATGATGCTGATGCTTCTGATGATGCTGATGTTCAGGATGATGATGCTGCTGATGATGATGCTGCTGCTGCTGCTCATGATGATGATGAGGACGAGGATGAGGAGCATGCCTTCTCCCCTCTGGATGATGATGGGGATGAGGATGAGGATGGAGATTAGGATGCTGAGGTTGACGCTGATGATGACGATGATGCTGCTGATGCTTATGATTATGCTGATGCTGAGGATGGGGCTGATGCTGATGCTGATGCTGATTCTGATGATGATGCTGATGATGATGATGCTGATGCTGAGGATGAGGATGCAGATGAGGATGCGACTACGGATGCAGAGGATGATGCTGCTGATCGCAATGATGCTGATGATGATGATTATGAGGATGATGTTGATGATGCTAATGATGATGCTTATGATGAGGCTGGTGCTGAGGATGAGGACGCAGATGAGGATATGACTACGGATGCAGAGGATGATGCTTCTGATCGTGATGATGCTGATGATGCTGATGATTGTGAGGATGCTGATGCTGATGATGATGCTGAGGATGATAAGGATGATGATGCGGATGATACTGGTGCTGGTGCTGAGCATGCGGATGAGGATGATGATGGTGGTGTTGATGATGATGACGAGGATGAGGATGAGGATGATGATGCTGATAATGCTGTGATGAGGACTAGGGTTAGGATGAGGATGATGATGATGATGATGCTGCTGCCGACCGATATTATGATAAGGATGGCGATGAGGAAAAAGATAATGAGGGGGATGATAATGATGATGCTGACGATGATGATGATGATGATGGTTGTGGTGATGGGAATGATGATGATGATGATGATGTTGATGATGATGATGATGATGATGATGATGATGATGACGCTGATTGTGATGATGATGATGAGGCTGATGCGAGGGAGGGAGGAAGATGGTGATGAAAATGATGATGAGGATGATGATGATGGTGGTGATCAGGATGACGTTGGGGATCATGGTGATGCTGCTGATGATGACGATGATGCGAAGGAGGAAGATGTTGATGAGAATGCTGGGGATGAGGGTGATGCTGATGTCGGTCATGATGATGATGCTGATTGTGATGATAATGATGTTGATGTGGATGCTGTTGATGATGATGATGATGATGATTATGATGATTATGTTGACGATTCTGATGATGATAAGGAGACGGAGTAGGCCTCGCTTCATGTGGATGATCAGGATGCGGGTGAGGATGAGGATGATGCTGCTGCTGATGATGATGATGCTGGTGCTGATGCTGCGGATGTGGATGAGGACGATGATGATGCTGCTGATGATGATGATAATGAAGATGATGATTAATATTATGATGATGAGGATGATGATGATGATGCTGATGATGATGATGATGATGATGATGATCAGGATTATGATCATGATGGTGATAATTATATTGCTGATGATGATAATGCTGTTTCTGACGCTGATGCTGATGCCTTTGATGATGCTGTGGATGAGGATGAGGAGGATGAAGATGAGGATGAGGATGTGGATGAGGATGATGATGATGATGATGATGATGATGATGATGATTATGATGATTATGATGATGCTGATGCTGATGCTGATGCTGCTGATGCTGATGCTGATGATGATGAGGATGAGGATGAGGATGATGATGAGGAGGATGATGATGATGATGATGCTGATAATGCTGCTGCTGAAGATGAGGAGCAGGATGATGATGAGGATGATGATGCTCCTGCTTCAGCTGATAATGCTGATGATGATGAGGACGATGATGACGAGTATGATGATGCTGATGATGATGGTGATGATTGTGATGATGGTGATGATGATGATGGTGATGATGCTGCTGATCATGATGATGCTAACGCTGGTGGTGATGATGATGAGGATGATGATGATGCTGCTGCTGCTGATGATTTTTTTCATGACGGTGACGATGACGATGATGATGAGGATGAGGATGATGAGAGTGACGGTGATGTTGATGATCATGATGGTAATGATGATCATGATGATGATGCTGCTGATCATGATGATGATAACGCTAGTGGTGATGATGATGATGCTGATGATGATGATGATGATGATGATGATGATGATGATGATGAGGATGAGGATGAGGATGAGGATGATGATGATGATGATGATGATGATGATGATGATGATGATGATGATGATTATGATTATGATGACGATGGTTGTGGTGGTGGTGATGATGATGATGCTGCTGATGATGATGATGATGAGGAGGAGGAGGAGGAGGAGGAGGAGGAGGAGAAGGAGGAGTAGTAGCAGGAGGAGGAGGAGCAGGAGCAGGAGGAGGAGGAGGAGGAGGAGGAGGAGGAGGAGCAGGCCTCGCGTTGCCGGCAGCGCAGCCTGCAGCCCAGTCCGCGCGCGTGACGTCGGCCCCGCCTCCTGCGGACTGCGCGCGGCTTTCATCTCCAGTTAGGGGCCCGCGTTCAAGGGGGGGATAGGCTGAGGGTTTCTTCGGGCGAGTTCGTCGTCTCTGGGCGGTTGGGAGGGTGGGTTTTCTGACGTTTTCGTCCATTCTCGGCGGTTTTCCAGCCTCGGCTGCGTTCCAGCGGCTGCGCCTCGCCGAGAGGGAGAGGCCTCTGGGGGTGCCCAGATCGCCCCGAACGAGCCCCCCGCAGGCCAAAGTCTTGCCCTGAAAACCGGACGACGAGGATCATTGGAGGGATAGGCTCAGGGGGGGAACGCATCGACCCCCAATCGCCCATTGATCGCCGATAGGGCCCTGAAAGCCCACGCTGCCCAGGAAGGTCCAGTTTCGCTGTCGGGGGCCTACTGCCGATCTCGCGGCGATGTATCTGTTCCCTCCCGATCGTTCCCCCTTCTCCAGCTCCTTCAGGGGAGTTTGGATTTCGAGGGCTCAACTTCCGTGTGCCCGTGGCAGCGGAGTGGCGCGCGCATTGTTCCTCGCCAGCTACAGCAATAGGTTTCTATTGGTAGGCCGACCCTGCAACAGCAAGGGTATCCTTATGCTGTATCTCTAACTCGTTGTTCACGTCCTCTGCATGTCTGGGGCACAGGCTGTCCACTTCGTCCCCTCCTGCTTTCCCCATCCACTGTTCCCAATTCGCTTCCGACGCGCCCCGCCGATAGCCGATCGCCTGCTGGATCCTGCTCGTCGCCGACCAAAAAGTCTGGGGCACGGGCTTCGAAGGAAGAACAAATTGCACAAACATGCATCTTTCAAGGTCTGCGTGCCTCCAGCGCCGCCCCTGGCGCGCTCGGCGCGCTGGGGAGAGCGGTCAGCGCCAATCTAAGCAATCGATGCTCATGTGCAGTCGGACAGAGGTATATCAAGGGAGGAAAAAACACCCGGACCGGACAATTGGCGTTTACTAAACGGCCTTAGGCGTTTGTCAAACAGTCCTGCCCTGTTCGATTCTTTCCTTGGGCGCGTTTACTAAACGGCCTTGCTTGTCGGGGCGGTTGTCATAGGGGTGTTCTTTTTGCCCTCTAGTATAAGATCGAGGTCGGTTCTGAGAAGGTACCCTGGTGCTCTTCGTGCTTGTTGGATGTTCTTGTGCATTCTGGGGAGGGTACCCTTGCATGTTCTGTGCGTTTGGGATGAAGGAGGGTCTGATGTTCTTGTAGGATGTTCTTCTGGCCCAGGTCTGACGTTAGTGTCCTCTTCCTCTGAGGCTGCCTCCTGAAGAGACTCGTGCCCTCCCGTGTGCCCCCTGCAGTCAGCCCCAACCGTGTGCTGCCGACCGCTCGCCCCGAGCCCGGCCTTGGGAGGTGGGACGGCCGTGCCGACCTGGGTGCGCGCCTAAGGACATGGCCTACTGGTTCCTGTGGGAGTTCCCGACTCTGCCGACGGTGTCGCTGCGAGTGCAGTACGAGGACGGAGGAGGAAGACATATCTACAGTCAAGACGCTGAAATAAAGAACAGTTTGGGTTCAGAAGGGGCTCGATGTTCATTAGGTCTTTCCGTGGTTGTTCCTCTAGCTCTCCTCGTGCACCCAGGCGTTGTCGGCGCCCAGAAGTGGCTTCGTTCCTTATTTATCGTTCCTTCTATCAGCAGCCCGACTGGTGTGCCGCTGCTCCATCCTCGTCGCCACGGCTGTATTCGCCTCGAAATCGTGGTCAGAGCGCACCCCCGGAGATGTTTGGGGAGCAGCATGGAGTAGCGGTGTCGGCATCTCTTGCCTCCCCCAAGGAACAGGTATGGGGAGGCACCGCGCGACAGTTGCAGCGATGGAAGAGCGGGAGGACCGGTTTCCCCTTGGTGGACGCGGCAATGAGGCAGCTCTGGGCCGTGGGCTGGATGCCGAACTACCTGCGGCACCTTGTGGCACAGACGCTCATCGAGTACCTCGACATCTCCTGGAAGGATGGGCTGCAGTGGTTCGACTGGACGCTGGTCGACGGGGACGTGGCGATTAACAGCTTCATGTGGCAGAACGGCGGCCACTCGGGCCCGGACCACTGGAACATGGTGCTCCACCCAGTGCACGCCGCCAAAGCCTGCGACCCCGACGGCAGGTACGTGAGGCGCTGGCTTCCCGAGCTGGCCGGCGTCCCCGACGAGTTCGTGCACCGGCCCTGGGAGGCCAGGGTGCCACTGCCGATCTCCTACCCGAGCCGGCTCGTGGCGGACCTGGACTCGGCCCGCAGGGCCCATGCCAGGGGCGTCATCGACGTGCGGCGCAGGCACCCGGAGATGGTGTCCCGCTGCGGCCACGAGTGGCTGCGGCTGCCTGGGCGCGGTGGCCTGCTCGCGAAGCTGGTCACGCGCGACGAGTTTCGCGCGGAGACGGAGGACTTCCTCGTGCGGCAGACGCCCGCGAGGCGCGGCGCGGCGCGCAAGCCGCTGGGCGCCGGCGAGCTGGTGCTGGCGGACATCGCGCGTCAGGCCGAGGGCGGTTGAGGCTCGAGTGGGTGCCCCTGTCGTCCGAGGTGGCCGAGGCGGCCGAGGCAGGGCGGCAGGCCGAGGCGCCCGCGGGAGTTCGAGAGCGGCCGAGGCGGGGCACCTGTGCTGCTGGCGGGTCACGCTGGGTGCACCTCGCGTGGGCGCGCCCCGTGCACGGCTGGCTCGCGGCAGAGGCGTCACTTCGCCAGCGGAGGAAATAACTAGCTGCTGGCGATGTGTTGGCCCAGCAGTCGATGCAGCCCGTGGAGCGGTTTGCCGCCGCCGGCGCGAGGTGAATTCTTTGTCTGCGCTGCCTTGCACAACTCGAGCGTCCAGCTGGGTGGTCATTGGTTGGCGGAGGGACAAGGCGTTGGCGCTGACCAAGCCGGTGACCTTGCTCGTGGCGCTCCCGACGACACCGACGCCCGAGCTGTGCAGGGCCGAGGCTGTGGTGGGAAAGCTGGCGACGGGGGCTGCGCCAGCGGCGGTGCCTGCGCTGTGGCTGCGATGGCTGAGCTGGCGAGGCTCAGGCCGATGGTGCCTGGGCACTTGGCGCGATGTCGGTGTTTTTCACGCAGGAGGTGGCGCTCATCAGTGACTCGTAGAGCGTAGAGGACCTGATGACTCGTCACTCGGTGCCTCGTGGCACCGTCGCAGATTTTCGTCGACAACCGACGCACAGAGTCGTTGTCGTAGCATTCACCTCGAACAGAAAGGAGCGATTTGGACTTCCCATCGATGTGATCTAAGGCAGAGACAGAATCGGCTTGGGTAACAGTTGTCATTGCCATGGTGTCTTGACCTCTTGCTCCTCATTGCTCGTTGCAAGTTTTGTCTGTGCTAGCGAGGTGCTCCCTCAAGTTTGGTGCTCCGCCAAGGTTCCTCTGCTGCTCCATCTTTCCCGTGTGCTGCGCAGATACTTGCCGTTGCTGTCTGCTGCGTGTTGGCTGCATCAGCTATTCGTTCGCCGTGGCTGCTGCACAGACTGCCCTGGCTGCTCCCCGCACCTTTGCAGTCTGTCTGCGTGTGGCCGCATCAGCCATCCATTCGGCGTGGCCACAGCATCCCTGGCTACTTCCCGCTGTTCTGGCTCTCGCCGGGCTTGCGCCAAGTCGACAGATTGACATCTTCTCCAACGAGGCTGAGGAGAGCAGCCTCTGCCGCCGCAGTAGTCCCCTCCGAATCCAGGTCCGAAGTGCTCGTTGCTCCCAGGCACGGCGGGGTTGCTTCTGGTCTCTCGCTGCTGCGGCGGCGCAACTGTTCGAGCAATGTAACGTCTTGGGGTCCTCTGGGAGGCGTCTTGGGCTGTCTTGGGGCGTTCTTGGGAGCTTCTTGAGCCGTCTTGGAGCGTCGGAATGTTAAAAAAGCGAGAAGGCCAACATCCTTCAAACACGTCCGTAAAATCTACGATTTGGCCTCTTGGGGCTCTCTCTGGAGGCCTCTTGGACCGCTCTTGGGGCCTCTTTGGGCCCTCTTGGGCTGTCTTGGAACCATCTTCGGACGCCTTTTAGCATTCTTGGCCTCGGCAATGCGGATATGGTGTGCTTTGCGAAGGTTTATTGCTTCGGGGACGCGAATGTGGTATACTTTACGAGGGGGGACGCAACAATTAGGTAATTTACTAAGGTTTGTGGCCTCGGAGATGCGAATGTTTTATCAATTAAAAGAGATTGTGGCCTCGGGGACGCGAAACTCATGTATTTTCACGTGTCCTACGCCCCCCCATGAATTCAGAGAACGCGATTTGGGCATGGTTACTGGGTGGTTTGGGGCTCCACCCCCTCGCGCGGACTTCAACAATTTAGAGTAGGAAGCAGGAAGCAGGACTGTAACATTGGAGACTTGAAACTGCAGCTGGTGCAGGGATCAGCAACTTCGCCCTACAGCCTGGTGGCCATACACGGGGGCCGGCGGATCTTCCGCACAGGGTCAGGGGGGAGATGAGAGTCGCATTCTTACAGTGTGAGTGTACAGAACGAAGCAATATTTGGATACATCATGCTAAGTTCCCGGATTCATATTTATGTGTTAGGTCGAGCAAATCCCACATCACCGTTTTACTAGTCCTGTGCTTTCTATCTGGCACGTGGGTATACATCCATCAGGGCTGTACGTGTTCCGAGGGCGTGGCGCGCGTTATTTTGGGGTGGGATGCGGGCGCGCAGGCGGGGGTGGTTGGCGGGGGCGCGAGGATGGTGGGAATGAGGGGTGGAAAAGGTGGTACATGTTGTTCGTCCAACACAACCAGACAGCAGGACAGACATGCACCACAAAACTGGCTCAAGCCGCTTCGGAGCCCGATCGTCTCTCTGCTCGAGGAGCCCGCGAGGCGGACTCTGTGTAGCTCTGCGCAAGCGGCCACCCTCAAGTTGGCGGTGTTTCGAAGATGGAGGAGAGAGGCGCTCGATGCGCCCTCGAGGCGCCTGAAGACGGGATCTTGCATGGAGTGCCTGTCAACCTGGTGCAGCCAGCGGCGCAGCTAGCGGCCGGCGGTAACATGTATGGTGTTGCAGCTGGGAATTATCGGTGGAAGCTTCGCGCAGGCCCTGTATCGTGTGGGTGTTTGAGCGCATTGGAGGAGATTCTAGGGACTGTCGGACACGTTCTCCGCGCCAGCTGTGGCGGAGACCATGGGATGTCCCCGAATCGAGCGCAAAGCAAGCGCATGGCTATAGGCCTCACGATTTGCCGACATGCCAAGTGCCCCTTGATGATCATCCCCTTTAGCCAGATTGGTGCCGCTGCGACCTTCCTGCTGCACGGCACTCTGAGTAGTAGTGACGCAGGCGGGATGACATAGGAGAGAAGGCTGCAACGAAACAGCTCCTTCCTCCTTCCTTCTGCGGCCTCCTCCGTCTTTCGTCGTCCTTCCTCCTTCTTCTCGTCCCTGGCGGCCATCCATCCCTCTTCCCCTGCGTCCTCATCCCTCCTCCTCCTCCTCCTTCTCCTCCTCCTCCTTCTCCTCTGTCCTCCCTCCCTCCTCCTCCTCCTCCTCCTCGTCCTCCTCCTCCTCCTCCTCCCTGGTAAGTGCCCCCCCTCTCTGGTAGCTCCTCCTTGAGGGCCCACATGGCACGATTGCTTTACCGCGATTGCCAGGAGGCTCTCGTGAGCGAGGGGCCTGGGCCACCGGAACAGGCAACACGCCTGAGACATCCCCACAATCTGGTCGCGGCAGGGAGAGTGAAGGGCCCCCTGGCGGCCTCCCCCAGGGGTGCTGAAACCAGCGCCTCGCTCGAGACGTCTCCACACCGCTGCTCTGAGGCCAGAGGATGTGCACCCAGACGCGCAAACCGCTTAAGACATCTCTGCAGCTTGAGCGCGAACGGGCCCACGAGAACACCCTGGCGGCTCCACCTTGGGAGTGCTGGCGCCAGCGCCTCGCTCGAGGCATCCTCACAATCTGCTCCGAGAGCAGAAGGATGTGATGGGGGCAGAAGCGGGCAAGCCGCTTGAGGCATCCCCACAATCTGGGCGCGAGTTTTGGAGTGTCATCACCCCTGCTCACCCCCTTGTGGGTGGTGAAACGAGGGCCTCGCCTGAGACATCTTTACAATGTGCTCTGGCAGCAGAAGATGCTGGAGGGCAGAAACAGGCAAGCCGCTTGAGACATTCCCGCAATCAGGGCGCGAATTTTGGAGTATCCTCATCCCTGGCGCCGCCCCCCCCCCCCCCCCCTTGGAAGTGCTGAAACCACCGCCTCGCCTGAGAGCTCGCAATCTGTTCCGCAAGCAGAAGATGTTGGGGGGCAGACGCAGGCAAACCGCTTGAGACATTCTCACAATCTGGGCGCGACTTGTGGAGTGTCCTCACCCCTGGCGTCCCTCCTTTTGGGAGTGCTGAAGCCCGCGTCTCGCTTGAGACATCTTTGCACTCTGCTCCGAAAGCACAGGATGTTCGGGGGCAGAAACAGGCAAAAACTTAAGAATCTCCACAATGAGGGCGCGAATGTTGGAGTGTCCTCATCCCTGGCGCCCCCCCTTTCAGGAGGAGTGCTGAAGCCAGCGCCTCGATTAAGTCACAATCAGTGTGTGTGTGTGTGTGTGTGTGTAGGTTAGTGGTTCTGAGTCTGAGTGATGGAACGCGTGAGGAAGAGTGGATTTATGATGGGCCTTGTATTGGGTGTGAGGTGATCTGAGTATGAGCATCTGAATGATACGAGAGTGAAGACAAGGAAGAGGAGAAGGAGGAGACGGAGGAGGGAGGCCTGGAGGCTTCTGAATACTAGCGAGCACCCCATCTTAGGACATGCTGAAAACGAACAACCCCATCTTAGGATATGGGGACAACAGGCAGACAGCTTGAGAGATCTCCACGATCTGGACGCGACTTTTGGCGTGTCTTTACACCTGACGACTGGGTTAGCCAAGTGCCACGCCTGCTATATCGTGGTGAGCATTGAACCACCAAAAGAGCAAACATTCTGGGAGCAGAACAGGCAAAGCGCTTGACTCATCCCCGCGATCTGGACGCGACTTTTGGCGTGTTTTCGCCCCTGGCTCCTCCCCCTTCGGGTGCCCAAGTGCCACGCCTGCTTTATCGCGGTGAGCATTGAACCACCAAATGGGAAAGTTCTGGGGGGGCAGAAACAGGCAAACCACTTGAGACAATCTCACGATTTGGACGCGAGTTTTGGAGTGTCCTCACCCCTGGCAGCTCCCCCTTGGGGTGCCCAAGTGCCACGCCTGCTTTATCGCGGTGAGCAGTGGACCACCAGATAGGTATGAGTGAGTCTGAGTGGGGAAGGATGTGTCGGAGTGATCTAGTCTGAATGCGTATGACAGGGAGCGTCTGAGGCTAATTCCCTGAGTGGGTCTGAGTAATTCCCTGAGTGGGTCTGAGTGGGTCTGAGTGGGTCTGAGTGAGTCTGAATCTGAGTGAGTTTGAGTCTGGAAGTGATGTGGCTGAGGCTGCGTGATGAAGAGTGAGTGTGTGATGGAACCCGCGAGGAAGAGTGATCTGTGGTCTGTGATGGTCCTCGTGATGGGTATGAGTGATCGGAGTATGAGCATTTGAGTGGTATGAGAGTGAAGAAGAGGGCGAGGAGAAGAAGGAGAAGGAGGAAGGAGGTCAGGAGGCGTAGGCGTCCCTAAGTAATAACAAGAATCCCCATCTCAGGATCTGGGGAACAGAAGGCAGATTCGGAGCGTCAAAGGCTGCGAGGGTCGCTCCGGGCGCAGCTCGCACGTGTGTCTGGCTGGCTCTCGGCGCGCCGACCCGGGTCAGCAGGCAGCCTCTGGTCGGCAGGCCCTCCGGAGCAAACAGAACAGCCGAGCAGCTTCCGCCGCCTGCCGACTCCGCCCCCGGTGGGGGGCACCGGGCACCCGCTGGCGGCCCCTGCCGGAGCCCGACTGGCCAGCGGGGCCGGCCGCCCGCTCGGCGCCCCTCCCTCGGAGGGCCCCGAAGCAGCACCGGGAGGTGCATGCAGGCGAGGGCGCACAGAGAGCGACGTGTCCCGAGCGACGTATCCACACCTCGGGAATAGCATCACATTCAATCTGGCGAGATCACTAGAGTACAGAGCGACGGCAGAGCACACATTGAAACGCTGGCGTGGAACCGCCCACGGAGGCCAACAGAAGGGCCGTGGAGCGATCCAGCTGAACGCGCACAGCCTCAAGCAACGACCGGAACTCGCATGCAAGAGTCTACAAAGTGCAATCGTGCAAAGAGGGCTTGAATGCTGAAGAGCAATCGTAACCTCGCACACGGATGTATTTTTTTACCACGCACCGAAGCGGGCCAAACAGCACACCTACACCAGCACATAACTAGTTAACACGCCGAATTGATTCGGTGCAGTCACTGGAACGTGCCAAACGGCACGCTGAGAGAAATATAGAAAACTAAATGGCATGAGTAAGCTGCGTCGGAGGGCAGACTCACGACGAAATGTCAATCACTCTCCGGTTCGTAACCCCACTGATTTCGAAGATCTCTAGGACAGCGCTTCAGACGGGACGTTCCCCATGGCCACCGATGGAGGTCGGAGTCAGCCATGAGGGGAACAAAAGCCCAACCAAAGTGTCCAGTCGTCTTGATCTAGGCCAGGACTACGCCACAATGTTATCAATTGTGAATTGTCGGCGTGCCCGTCAATTACTTTCTGTGACCATGCCAATTTCCGTTGTCGCTGCACACTGATAGGATGTCGCGCCGCACTAATTCTATGGAGAAGTGCTCTCGCGACACAGTGCCGATCGCAAACAAAAGTACGGTTACCCTACGCGTTGACGGGACCGTCCAATTTAGTTACAGCAGGTCCAACTGCCAACCCCAAGGAAGCTCCAGACTCGCCCTTGCACTCCTCACTGGCCATGTGTGGTTCGGGTTTCTTAGACGCAGGTATAAGCTCGCGAAGCGCGCCCGTGGTTCGAGTGTGTGCTTCTCTATCTGTGTTTCGACGTCTATCTATCTAATTACTGTATCTGTGCATCTACACATATGTGTATAACGATCTACATTCATGTATTATTCATGCATATGTTTGTTTGTTTGTATGCATGTATGTATGTATGTATGTATGTATGTACGTAGGTGTGTATGCATGCAGGTATGTATGCCTGCATGTATGCATGTATGCATGTATATCTATATGCATGTACGTATGCCTGTCTGCCTGTCTGTTTGTCTGTCAATCAGTATGTATGTATGTATGTATGCATGTATGTATGCATGTGCGTATGCGTGCATGCATGTATGTATGTATATATGTCTGTCTGTCTGTCTGTCTGTCTGTATGTATGTATGTATGTATGCATGCATTCATGTATGTATGTATGTATGTATGTATGTATGTATGTATGTATGTATGTATGTGTATATATATATATATATATACATATATATTATGTACGCATGCATGTACGCATGCATGAATGCATGTATGCATGTATGTATCTATCTATGTATGTATACATACATGTAGGTATGTATCGATCTATGTATGCATGTGTGAGTGTATGTATGTATCTATATATGTATATATATATATGTATATATACATAGATATGGGCAGTCGGCTCATCCCGCTAACGTGCCTGGGTTGTGGGTCCGAGTCCTCAAGGATCTTTCTTGGGGTCTCTTCGGGGCGCTCTCGTGAGCCTCTTGGGGCAGTTTTGGGTCCTTTTGGAGCCTCTTGGGGGCCTCTTTGGAGCCTCTCCTCTGGGGGGCTCTTGGGGCCGAGGGCTTGAAATGTCCATTCGGTCTTGGGTGCCGTTTGGGCTGTCTTGGGCGCCTCTTGGGACGTCTGGGGGCCCTCTGGGGCCGTTTTGGGGCCGTCTTAGAGGCCTCTTGGGCCGTCTTGGGGCGATCTTGGGAGCCTCTTGGGCCGTCTTGGAGCGAGAATGCCGAAGCACATTGAAGAACACATGGGAAATTAATGATTTTACTCTCTCGGGGCCCTCTTGGGAACATTCTTGGAGGCCTCTTGGGACGTCGCGGGCCAGTTCGGCCGACTGGAGATCATTTGGGGCGTCTTGGATCGATCGTGCTGCGATTCGGGGCCCTCTTGGACCGTCTTGGGGGCCTCTTGAGGTCGTCTTGGCCCGTCTTGGGGCCCTCTTGGGCCCGAAAAAGTCACGCGACAGGACGCGGCAAACCCCGGGGGCTGCACGATGCGCTCCTGGAGCCACGCGACACGCCCCGGCCGATTTGGCGATTTTGGGTTTGGGCCCCTTTAATCATCTTCAGGATTGACGATTGAGGCTCCAGGGGATCCAACAACGGACCTGAGGACATTCCAATTCGTGCCTCAAGGGCACGGTGTCGGAGATATATACATGTTTTTATATATATATATATATATATATATATATATAAACATGCATTTATATTTATCCACATATATATACATACATATACATACATATGTACATATACCTATACACATATATACTTACGCACTACATATATATATGTACGCATGTATATGTGTGAGTACGTTTTTCTCCAAGCCACCAGAAACAACAAACAAAAAACTAGCCACCTACAGGGCGCCAGGTGCACAACGGGGCCCTCCTTTTCGGAGGGGGCCGCACGAAATGCTGGATTATGTTCTGGCGCAGCAGCGCTGGAAGAACAGCGTGCGTAACGTCGAAAGCCACACATCTGCTAACCTCTCCTCCGACCACTACCCTGTGGTTGCGACTCTTGAGATACGATTGAAACAAATGCACAAGCCAACGGGCCACGAGAGGCGCAAATATCTCCCATGTTCTGACGAACAAAAACAAGCTTTTAACCAGTATGTGAGGGAGCACTGGCCTCAAGAAGCCACACCCGCAAACCTCGCCGACGTCATGCGGCAGGCGGCGGAGGGTAGAATCCCAGAGTTTCCGCCAAAACGGAAACCGCAGGAGGTCTCTGCAGCAGTGGATGCCCTCCTCCAACGACGACAACGTGTCATCGAACACAACAACGACCCGGACACTATCAAATCACTTAGTGCCCAAATCAATTTTCAACGCCAGCACGACGGAAGACAAGCTCTGTTAGACTCCGTGCAGCAAAACATGGACGTCAGAGACCGCTGGATGGGCCTCAAACGGAAGCGCTCCGAGTACACGCCACAACCATACGCGTACAAAAAAGCAAATGGCGCGCCCGTCCCTTTGCACGAACGAGCGGAAGAAGCAGCGAAACATCTTGCCACCAAGCAGTGGGGCGCACCAGCGAGACCGACCGGCCCAGGACAGCATGCTGCCACGCAGATGCCGTGGGGGGACAGTAGTGGATCACCCTCTAGCGTGGGACCGGTCACCGCTGTCACTGATGGAGCTGCGAGCAATCTTATAGAGATTCAAGCGACGAAAAGCACCGGGCCCAGACGAAGTACCGATAGAGTTGTCCAAAGAAATGGATGGCGACACGCTCGTTCTAGTATTGGACACCCCTCAACGATTGGTGGGCCCAGCGACACATTCCGAAAGAATCCGTAAAGGCGCGGGTGGTTTTCCTATACAAAAAACGATTCGAGCAACCTGGAGAACTACTGCCCAATTTCGCTTTTGAGCAGCATTTACAAAATCTTCGCAGCCTTCATTCAAAGACGTCTCTCTTACACGCTGGATCCGCACCTGTGCAGAAAACACAATACGGCTTTCGACAGCGGAAGAGCACGGCGCAGGCCATCCACCTTGTGCGGAGAACCATGGAATACGGAGAGCGCACCGAGAACAACCTCTTACTCTTGCTACTCGAGTGGGAAAAGGCGTTCGACAAAGTGAAACACGGGGCGCTTTTCCAGTCCCTCGAGCGCATGCAGGTTCACCCACGGATCCTCGACACGATCCGCTCTCTGTACTCGAGACCAACCTTCTTTGTTGAAGTAGAGGGGTCTGCGTCACAAATGCACGAACAATCCACAGGCATACGCCAGGGATGCCACCTGTCACCGTATCTCTGTCTGGTAGTCATGACTTGCCTCTTCCACGACGTTCATACCCACCACACCCTGGACGAAGACCTGCGGGCAGGGAGGGTGCCGGGGCAAACGGAGGACGATATTTTGTACGCAGACGACACAATTTGTGTTTCCACCTTTGCTGCACGCCATCGAGGAAGAAATTGAAACATACGGCTTGAAATTTAACGAAAACAATTGCGAAATCATTCAGTTTGGGCAACAAGTCACCCTCCAATTCCGCCATGGAACAGTTAGGCCGCACATGTACAAGGTAAAATATTTGGGATGTTTAGTCAACGATAGAGGAGACCCGCCGATGAAGTTACGACATCGCCTTTCCATGTGCATGGGCGTCTGGAAAAAAGCTTGGGTTGTTCTTCAAAAGCTCAGACTGCTCCGTCCGACTCAAGCTCCAGGTCTTCAACGCCATTCTCCGCTCGAAACTCATGTATGGCTTGGAGTCGGCGCAGCTCACGGAGAGCTCACGGCAACGCCTGGACACATTCAAATTGAATGGGCTACGACAAATACTAAAGATCACGACGACATATGTTGACACACAACAAAGCAACACATATGTATACACGCGCGCCAACAAGCAGCTGCAGGCGCAGCGGCCTGAAGACCGCATTGAGAGGCTCAGTGGATACTGCACACGTATGAGGCTCAAATCCTTCGCAGCCATACTTGCCAGCAGGGACGACGATCCTGTGAAAACTATGTTGCTCAACCCGACAACACTAAAGCAACGCGACGTGTGGACGCTCCGCGTGGGACGCCCCAAAAGGAGTTGGTATAGGCTGACGCTCTCTGAATATTGGAAGGAAATTGGCAAATCCTATGATGTCAGCGTTGCTGGGAGACCGCTCAACCTAGAGGACGACTGGCATGTGGCGCTGTTGAAGCAGGCCGCAAGGGCTGGCTTTCATTAAGCTGTCTGTCCCTACACATCACACGTTTTAGCTTCACTATCATACGGCACACACGCATGTAACATAAATAAGTAGGTATGTATTTAGCATATCCTCCTCCTCCCCCTCCTTCAGGGGTCTCGCCTGCAGGAGCGGAATGCGCAGGGCGGCAAGGACCGCAGAGGCGCCCGGCCGGAGTACAGGCGGAGGCATGAGGTTTATGCCACGGGAAAATGTGTGAGTACATCTATTTACATATATATATATATATATATACACATGCATATATACAATCATGTGGTGAGTGTGTTTAGGGCGCAGGCGTCGTTTTCAAGCTTTTCCTCTGGCAACGCTGATCGACGCCCCCCTCCGAGGCTCTCAGAGTCCCACAAAAGGTCTCATGGGCCCTCAGTGGCTCTCGGAAGCCGTCGAAGGCTCTCCGAAGGTTTCGGTGGCCTTCAGAGGTTTTCAGATAGCTCGCACAAGCTCTCATGGGCCTTCAGAAGCTCTCAGAAGATCACAGAAGCTCACAGAGGCTTTCAGGGTATCTCAGAAGGTCTCAGGAGCTGTCAGCAGCTCTCCGAGGCTCTCAGAGTCTAGCAGAAGCTCTCAGGCTCTCAGAGGCTCTCAGAAGCCTTCACAAGCTTTCAGAAGGTTTCAGATGCCTTCAGAAGTTTTCAGAAGCCTCAAAGGAGTTCAGAAGCTTCCAGAGATTCTCAGGAGCAGGCGTCGTTTCCAGACTTTTTCTCAAGGGGCGGGCGGCCAGTACGATCGACAAGCGAGGCAAAGCGAGGCCTCTAGTGAAGGCATGCGGCTGGCCGCTTCCGGGGCGGGGCCCTCGCCCGTTTAGGCGGGGCCACCGCCGTCGGCTTCCGCTTCAAAGTGAAAACAGTGCGCTTGCGAGGCCTCTTGGCCTGCGCCTTGCCCTGCGGCGCGCGCTCCTTGATTGCCTGTCGCGTTTTCTCTTTCGCTGCTTCAGCTGGGAATGCAGGCGGGCGCCTAGTGAATTCCGCCCATTCTTCGTCCGAGATCGCCATCGTCGCCACTTTGTGGGACAGCAGGTCGACTTGGCGCATCTGTCTGAGAGCAGGCGAATATAGAGCAGTATTGTGCGTTAACAGACAGGCGAGGCAATTCACCTGGAGCTGCAAGCGGATGGTCTGTACAAACACTTCTGGTTGATTTCTGAACCAACGGTTGATGCAGCTGTGAAATGCCTCGTTGGGCGACGTGCCCGAGCCCAGGAGTCGCAGCTTCGCCGCAGCAAACGAATGGCGAAACCGCTGGCTGTTCATGTAATATTCGAGGCGGTCGGGGGCAGCAGCGCACCACACCACGTGCTTAAGGGTCTTGCCCGCCACGCGCGTACAACGCTGAACTTCGCCCGAGAAATGGCACGTCAGCGCAGCCAAGGCCTGGATGAACTCAAAGCTGCTCCCCCACGGCTTCTCCCCGTCGAGCGCCCCCAAGATCTTCGAGGCCCTCGCGCGGCCGAGGTCGCATTTCAAGATGTGACCTCGCATGCTGCCCTCAGAACGGGATAGAGACCGATCTTCGCGTCCCGTATATGGCGGGCCGTGCGACTCCGAACTCCGCCGAGCATCCACTTTGTTGAACTTATTCATGATGACGCGCAGCTTCGCCGACCCCACAGTCATCTTGCGGTAGTGCGACTGCTCGTAAGTGATGACGAGGTGCACTGGATCGCAGATCAAATACTTGAGGTTTGGGAGAGCGGCGGTAAGCTTGTCGCGCAACTCCCTGTAGGCGGTAGACCCAGGGGGGGGAGCGAGAGAGAGGGGTGGGGGAGCTTCTCGGGGGACGGCGGGCTTCTGAGAAGCCGCCCCGCGTTCTGTGGGCATTCTGCGGCTTCGGGGAAAGCTTGGAAGGCTTCTCAGAAGGCGAGAGGGCGTCTGAGAAGCTCCGTTGCGTTCTGAGAACGCCCGCCCCCTCTCACTTCCCCTCCCTGAGACCGCCGCCGAGCCTGGGCGGCGCGTCGCAGGACACTGCCACCGTTTGTCGGCGGTGATTCAGAAGCAAGCTCTCTTCCAACGCCCGTGCAATGTCTGACCCAGCTTCCGTCGGCGCCGTCGTCAGAACCAGCGGGGCGCCTGTTCTCCCGATGGCGGTAAGGACTCTTCTGTGAGCCTCTGCGTCGGGAATAGCTGCAAGATCGCGCACAGCCTTGGGCTTGCGGTAGTTCTCTTGGCCGCGCACCCCCACGAGGATGCGCGCGGTGCAATCGAGGCCAATATGTTTAAATTCATCGTGGTCGAAACATTGAGCCAATAAGCTGGTTCGAAGCGCCATCGCGAAAGAGGCCGAGCATAAGTCTTCAAGCAAGCGAGCCCACATCCCTTTGAACTGCGGGATCAGGTCGGCGATCTCGTTCCCCGACTCCTGGAAGCGAAGCGCCAACTGGCGCCGCACGGCCACCATGTGGCCCCGCTCGATGAGAGCTTGCCGCCACACCAATTCTGCGAACTCTTTCGTGTACCAGGTTTTCCCTGTGAGCTCGCGCAGCGCCATCTGATCCTTGGCGTTGCTGCGAATGAACTGCGGCCCGTGCTTGCCCAGGGCGAGCTTCACGTGCTTGTCCAAATGAGCATTGAGGCCGCTGGGTAAAGCTGGCGAAACTGACTGTCTCAAGATATTGCTGCTTCTTTCAATATTTTTCGGTGGCCGCCCCCTTGATGCGGCCGTTGTTGAAGAGCGCTTTGATGATTGTGAACTGCTTAGAACCCGCCGCAACGTGGTTCCCGAACGTGCGATCGGCCTTGTGCTTGGCGTTCAGGTGCGCGGCCATGTCCCTCTTCCATTGAGCCTTCTTGAAAGTCTTGAACGGGCGCAGGGGGCGCCCGCAACCGACTTCCAGAGAGCCAGACTTGCCGCCCTTCACTCGCTTGGCCGCGTCTGACTTCACCGCGGCCACTTCGCGGCACAGCGAGGTGCGCAACAACTTGAAGACGTTGACCTGGGACTCGTCGTCCGACGAGTCGGAGCCGTCGTCGACGACGAGCATGTCGTCATCTGCAATGTCTGGCTCTGCCCCAGCGCCAGCCTGCAAGTCCAGCAGCGGCTCCAATTGGAAATCAGCGGCGTCGTCCTCGGCCTGCTGCCCATCCAACGAAAAAGCGACCAACGTTTTGTTATCAATGGCCCTGTGCGTTATGTCAAAAAGGCAAGCCCTGGGCATGGACACGCGACCTTTCGAACCCCAAACCAGTGCTCGTAGCTCTGTAAGTTCAACGGGGGCGCAGCGCGGGCGGCCAGCGCCCGCCGCGTGGAGAATCCAACTGCCCTGCGCGTCGAATGGCAACGACAAAAACGGAGTCAAAGACGCGCTGCATAGATCCGCAGCCTCCTTATAGCTTCTTGTCCCCCTGGAGGAGGCCGCAGTGTTCTCGGCCGTATCTTGCCCCAGCGCCTCTGCGATTCTCTCCCGCGCGCCAGTCTGCGGGTCCAGCTGCGCGAGAGCCTGAGGGATGCAGTTACCATTTTTCATGAAGATGCCGCTCGAGACGAGGCCGTCGCTGGAGAGGGCCGCCCCGCTCGCGCTCTCGAACGCCATGTCGATCAGCTCCTGGAAGTAGCAGTGCTTCTTCTCTACGATTTTGACCCTGTAGCCCGTGACCTCGGCGATGCGGCGCTCGGAAGCGGAGCACATTGCCTCGGCCGCCGCCTGGTCGTCCGCCTTCGGCTCCGCGTCTGCGCGCGCGGCGTCCACGCGCAGCCCGTCGAAGTGCAGGGGCAAGTGGGTCACTGGCTTCTCCAAGCAGAACTCCCTCCAAGCAGAGATGATGTAGGCTTCGCACCCCTGCCAGAAATGAGCAAAGCAAGACGCCTCCGCCCATTCAACCTCCACGTCGTTGAGCAAGGTCTGATATTGCGGGCGCATGAGCCCAACTGCTAGCCAGCGCAGCAGCCGCGCGACTTTCGACAGCAAGATGAAGACCCCAACCTCCGAGTGCCTCGGCGGGACCCCCCCCACGCCTACCACCGAGAGAAGGATGCTTTTGCATATGGACAGTGGAAGCTTGCACTCGTTCACGCAGACTTCCAAGCGCGACTTGCTGAGCCGGTCAATCAACGCGAACTCGTCCTTGAACTGCGCGCGCCATTCGGCGCTGACCTGGGCGGGCGTCTCTCTCTCTCTCTCTCTCTCTCTCTCTCTCTCTCTCCCTCTCTTTCTCTCTCTCTCTCTCTCTCTCTCTCCGCCCCCCTCCCCCTCTCTCTCTCTCTCTCTCTCTCTCTCTCTCTCTCTCTCTCTCTCTCTCTCTCTCCCCGCCCCCCTCTCTCTCTCTCTCGCTCAATCTCTCTCTTTCTCTCTGTCCTCTTCCACTTCGCCCCGAGACGCCCACCTGCAAGCGATCCATCATCTGGGGCAGCACGCTGAACAGGAAGTTGCAAATGTCTAAATCCAATGTGTGGTCCCCCAGCTTTCCCTCTGCAGGCGGCGCGGCATGTGCTGCGCGGCAATGGCGCCCCTGGCGTGGAGTCTCGTCGGCCATTCCCTGCTCATCTGCTACACTGCAGTGGATATCGAGAGCTTCTTGTCGGAGGCATCGGGCGCTGACGGCCCCTGTTGGGGCGCGGGCGGCTTGACTGGCGCCTTCTCTCGACGCCTCTTCGACGGCGGATGCGCCGCGCGCGCCGAGGCGAGCTTCTCCGCGATCTCCTCCAAGGCCCGAATAGCCATCGCACGCTTCAGCAACTCCTTCTGGGGGGCTTGCGGACCTGCGGCCATCTGCCCCCTCTGTCCTTGCGGCCTGAGGGATTTCGCGCACGCCTCCAGAACGCCCGACATGATGTCAGAGTTCATCTTGTCGCAGGAGCTCGACATGTAAACGGACTCCACGCGGTCAATGTTGTGCACTTCGGGCAGGTTCACGGGGTCGCTAGCGATGACCTGTGGGAACGCCGCGCCCAGGTCGTGAGCCGTGACCACGATCGGCATGTATTGGTCTAGCTTCTTGTGCCCCTTGCCAGCAGGTGCGAACTTATGCCACAACTGGAATGCAACGAGTTGGTCCAGCAACTCGGCTTTGTTAGTGGTTGGAGAGTTCGCTGGGATCTGCATCTTGGACACTGTGTTAACGGTAAGGTAGTCGATGCCTTTCTGCATCATCTGGCGGGCGAAATGCAGCCCCATCTTCACAGCTTGTTCCCGCCGTGCTCTGTCCTCGTCATCTTCGGCCGTCGCCGCGCTCACGCCTGCGACGCGGGCTCCGCCATCCACCTCGCGATCGCTCGGCGGCAGATGGCACGCCGCGCGCATGTATTTTTCGGTGACGCCGTGGTCTCCGCCTCCACGCGCGTAGCTTACAATGAGCTCCTCGCACGCTGCCTGATTGTACTTTTTCCTCGAACGCCGCCTGGATCTGGACGTGTGCGGCGCGCGCGGGCAGGTCGGTCATGAAGTCCTTCATGTCGGGCTGCCTCGCGAAAATGCCGTGCTGTTCGTGGTCGGGCAAGAACCTCCGCAAGTAGGAGGCGTCGAAGAAGCGCGCCACGACCTTGATGATGAGCGACCTGCGCATGATCGACTCGAAATCTGCTTCGGACACGCTCCTGAACGTGAACATATGGTTCAGCTCCATGCGCTTCCATCCGATGATCTTGAAGAGCTTCGTCAGGATGCCGAACGGCAGCCTCCCCGATAAGCCATCGCCGCTGCAGAACTTCTTCAGCAAATCTTCTCGGATCTCTTGCTTCGTTTGACGGGCCTCTCCTGCCCAGTGGAGATGATGCCGCCGACAAGAAGCTCGATGACTTTCCGAAGTTCCTCATCCATGTAAAAGATGTTCGGGTCGAAGTACTCGTGCAGGCTGGATCCGTATGTCGCTGCCAAATGGGCGGAGAGCAAAGAGAGGCCGACTCCCCCTGCCCCCCAGAAAATGAACAGCGTGTCAACGTTGAGCCCGCGCTTTGCCAGGGCGAGCGCGGCGCAGCAGGCCAGGAAAGCGGGGGCGAGTGACCAGAACGCTTGCTCGTAACAACCCCACACTCTGTTCTTCACGGAATCCAGCACGGGGTCCCGGAGCGGAGCTGGTATTCCAATGTATATGTTGTTCTCTGGTGAGCGAGTCTTCAAGTATTCGACGATCGGCTTGTTGGGGCCGTCGTCGTTGTACTTCACCGCCGCGTCCTGGTACGCGTTCCCCTTGACTCGTTTCGTTGGGCGCTGGCACCATTCGATAAAGTACCCCATTAGCTTCGTGCCCATAAGTTCGTCCTGTATGGACTTGTTAACTTTGCTCACCGTTTGAGCGGTGTATACGTACCAAGTAGACTGGTTAGTGGGCGGGTTATCCTCGGGCCCCATGTCCTGCTGAGCGCCTTCCTCGCCAAGCGGAGGGCCCTTGCCTTTCCCTTTGCCCTTCAATTTTCCGTTGCCCTTGCCATGTAAGCAGTTGTCTTCGAAGGCCTTGATCAGCTCGTCTTCCTTGTCAACCCCCTCTCCGCGCGTCGCAAACGCCCTTGTCATGGCTGCGAGGAGGCCCTCCTGAGATCTGTCGACGTCGCCCTCGAACTCGCGGAACAGGCCCTCCAAGGAGAGCAGCCGCAACTTAACGGCGCTCAGAGTTGATTCCCGCAGAAGGCCGTGATGCGCATCGAACGACCCCAGGTCTTCGTTATATTCCCTCGCCATGCCATCCTCGGCGCGCAGCAGGCTGTCCCCAGCGAGAATCCAGAGGATGTGGCAGTGGTCTCGCACGTTGATGTCGATGAGCCGCATGCGGTAAACGCCGAGCGCAGCTACGGCCAACTTCTTCTGGAAAGGGGTCCAGTCTGGCTTCTCATCATGCACGTACTTCTCCAGCTCCCTGGTGCGCCCGACCATGCCACCGTCTTTGCGCTCGGGGAGTATGGGGGGCGAAGAGGCGGCGGCCGCCCAGGCGTTGGCTTTTATCCTGAATGAGGCGAAGGCCGCGGCCGATTCCTTGACGCCAGGTAGCCTCTGGCGCATCGCGAGGTTGCTCCTCGTCTCCTCGGGGGCCTCGCCAACGGCGGGCGCGCCGCCGCCCGGCGGCGCCGACGGCAGGGCGCCTTGGCTTGCTTCAGATGCGATGGCAGGAATGCCTCCTTCCACCGACCCTGTGGCCAGCGCGCCGCACGGCCCATCGGATGGCTCTTTGTGCCTGTCATCCGCGTCGACATCCTGCGTCCGCAATGCAAAGAACATGGCTTGCCCGAACTCCTCCCTGCACGGAACCGTCCGCGTCATCGACAAGCATATCACCTCGTCCAACTCCGAGTCGTCCAGGACTTCAACTTCGTGGCGAAATCTGGAGCGAGGGAAATGGATGACGAACGCGTGCCCTGCCTCGTGGCCATTCGGAGAGGGGACTACGCGCATGCGGGACTCGCCAGAGCGCAGCAGATTGGCCCACCGCTGGCGCCGCTCAAATTCCCACGTTGGAGCGCGCGCAAGCCCCCTGCGGGCGCAAACCTCGGTTGCAAGGCGGTTGAAGCACCTGGGGGACAAGGGCTTCCTCTCCCGCCACGTCGGGCAGATCTCTGCCCAGTCCTCGTCGCACGCGGCGCTCGCATTGAGCGCGCGCGTACCGCGGTCGGGGCGGGGCCGCGCTGCAGTCTCCACGACCCCAGCGCCGCGCAAGGTGTCCACGAAATTCGGGCCTGACTCCGCTTCGACACAGCTCTGCCCCGCGGCAAGGCGGCGGTAGGGTGCATCTCTCACGCAGTTCTTGCCAGCGCTGCCATGGCGGTTCCTCTGCCAGCGCAGGGGAGGGTTCTGGGTGTAGAGCTGATTGCCGTGCTCGCGAATGATGGCGTCGAGCTCGCCCAGATCCACTGGTTGGCTGCGTTGCAGCTGGCGCCGCGCTGCGGCTTTTTCTTCTTCTTCTTCTTCATGGCCAGCGGGGGTGCGCGGGGCGACGGCGGCCGAATGCTTTTCCTTGGCTCACCGAACAGAAGACACCACCACGCCTTCGCCGCGGCGGGCGCAGCTCTCAAGTACCCCCTGGACTGCTTCACCTCGCGCCCTGGCTTATGCTGGATGTAGCCCCAGGCTGGCTTCGGAAAAAGCGCGGCGTTCATGGCCCGCAGGTCCACGCACAAGTCGTTCCATGTTGCCTTGCCCATTGACATGAAGCTCGTCGTGGGAGGCCCAGCAGCGGCGCCGCACGGTGCTGCGTCGATGGGCTCGGCGGCAGAAGCGGCCCCCATGTCGCGCGGCACGCTGGCTGCAATCGGCTCGTTGGAGCAGTTCTTCCTGCAGAAGTCGCGCAGGTTCTCTAGGCTCTCGGTCTCGAAGGTGAAAGAACCAGAATCCTCGCCCGAATCACCAGGACCTGCACGCGCAGCCCGCGGAGGAGACATTGACCTAGACCTCTGGGGCGCACGTTGTGAAACCGACACAACGTCAATGAACGTGTTCCTCACGGAAATCATGCGTGCTCGACCGATGGTTAGCGCTGAATGTGAATAATGCAGTTGCGAGCCTCAGCGTTCACTGACTTGAGCCTAACAACTACGAGATCTCATATGTTCGTTGTCCCATGTCTGGGCCCCATTCTGGATGCCTTGCTGGACGCACTCCTGGATACTCTCCTGAGCTCTCCCCAGGCCTCTTGCAGCTCCCTCCAGGGGTCCTTGGTCCGTCCATTGCTGGTTGGCTTTCTGCCCCGTTAACCCGAAGACGCCCTAGGATGGTTCCACGACGGTCTAAGCGGCTTCCAAGGGGCGGCCCAAAGATGGCCCCAAGACGGCCCAGGTGGACCCCAAGACGGCGCCTAAGATGGAGCCAAGACGGCCCCCAAGACGCCGCAAGTGGCTTCCAAGAGGCTTCCCAGTACGGCCCATGGACGGGACAAACATTTTTTTATACTTCTCAAAACTACTCAAACACAATATGCACAGCACCACTTGCGAGATAAGGCTGTGCATTCTTCAAGCGGGGTTGCGTTCCTATCCCTTGAATTTGTTTGTTTTGAATGAAAGCTACAAATACACCAAACAAGTATTGAAAACATAATTTTTCATATTCATCACAATACCACACAAACTATATGAAACACATAACTTGCGAGATAAGGCTGTGCATTTTTCAAGCGGGGTTGCGTTCCTATCCCTTGAATTTGCTTGTTTTCATTGAAAAACTACAAATACACAAAAAAGTATTAAACACATAACTTTTCACATTCATCAAAATACCACACAAACTATATGAAACACATAACTTGCGAGATAAGGCTGTGCATTCTTCAAGCGGGGTCGCGCTCCTTTCCCTTGAATTTGCTTGTTTAATGAAAACTGCAAATACACAAAAAATATTAAACACATAAGTTTTCATATTTGCGTAAACACCGCAAAGACTGCATGAAACGCATAACTTGCGAGATAAGGGCGTGCGTTCTTCAAGCGGGGTTGCGTTTCTTCTCGTGGTCCCCTGGTGGCTCCTTTCGTCGCTCCTTCCTCTGAGGGCATCCGAAAATGGGATGCCCCTTTTTTTCAGCGGGTCTGACGACCCGCGCCCGCTTGGCTCTCATCGCCGCTCACCCCTCGAAGAAGTTGATGCGCTGCCTGGCCTCCCAGTAGCTCTGCTGCACAGTGCGCGGGCGGCGCTGGAGGTCGCCGTTGCGTTTCTTCTCTTTGCGCAGCTCCTCGTCTCTCTTCAGGTTCGCGCAGACCTTGAGCGACTCTGCCTTCAGATTCGCCGCCGTCTTGGCCAGCTTGTTGGCCGTCTCCTCCTTCTCCTTCTTCTCCTCAGAGGGAACGCAAACAGGCTACATATGGAGGACTTGCCAAAGGAAAAAACTGCTTGGAGTTTTTGTTGTTGCAGGGGGTACTATGTCGCCAGATTGCGTTCCCGATCCTGCAAGTAAGCCTTCTTGAACTTTTTCGCCCCCGCCCACGCCTGCTTGGCATCCTCGCGGCGGGCCTCTGCAGAGTCCTTGGCGGCCTTGGCGTTGCGGAAATGCACGTTGGACCGCCTCCTGCGGAAAATGCTGAAATTAAGCTTCCGTATCATTTCGAAAGTGCCAAACCTATATTTAATGGTAGAACTTTGACACGACCCACAAGGTCCTGAGGTTGTCTGCTTCGGTCTGTTGCTTTTTGGCTACCTGCTCAAGCCGGCTCTTGAGCTTCAGTGCAGCCGCACGGGCGCCCTCCGCCATCAAGCGCCGCGTTCGGGGCTGGAGCAGAAACTGGTGAAGGCGTTTTTTTGCCTTGTAGTCAGCGTTTTGTTTCAATTTTGCCTGGTAGGCTTTCGTGCCCTTTTTGGGATTTCCCATTTGGGCTGAAACCTCGTTTGACTTGAGCCAGAACCTCGTCGCGGCGCGACAATGACGCGAAAGAGCGAATTATTGTGAGAACGGAGTGAGGATAACTAATGCTCTGCTCACTTTCCTGTATTCCCCTCGTCCTTTACTCCCCGTCCTTCCCCTATAATCGCCCTCCTCTTCTTCCTCCTCGTCCTGCTCTGCCTCTGCTTCCTCTACTTCCTCCTCGGTCTCACCGTGTCCCCCGCTGACTGCTGGCACCACCGCCATCCTGATGTCCCCAGGAAAAATCAAAATCTGAGTTCGTTTTTTTTTTTTTTTTTTTTTTTTTTTTTTTTTTTTTTTTTTTTTTTTTTTTTTTTTTTTTGTGAATTTTTCTGATTTTTTAAAATTTCAGTTTCCCGAAGCCTCTCAATTGGGAGATTATTATTAGATTTCAGAGGGCACCAGGAATAAGAATTTCAAAAAATTCAAAAAAAAATCAGACTTTTTTGATTTTTGGGTTTTCTTTTTAAATTTTTCAAATTCCCGAAGCCTCCCAATTGGGCAGGTTATTATAAGATTTCAGAGGGCACCAGGAATTTGAAAAAAAAAATAAAAAAAAAAAAAAAAAAAAAAAAAAAAAAAAAAAAAAAAAAAAAAAAAAAAAAAAAAAAATCAGAAAAAAACGACATCGAATTCCGATTTTGATGTTTGATTTTTTTTTGTTTTTTGATTGTTTTTGTTTTTTTTTGATTTTTTTCAAATTTCCGAAGCCTCCCAATTGGGCGATTATTATTAGATTTCAGAGGGCACCAGGAATAAGAATTTCACAAAAAAAAAAAAACACAAGCTATCGACGCCCCCCTCCGAGGCTCTCAGAGTCCCACAAAAGGTCTCATGGGCCCTCAGTGGCTCTCGGAAGCCATCGAAGGCTCTCCGAAGGTTTCGGTGGCCTTCAGAAGTTTTCAGACAGCTCGCACAAGCTCTCATGGGCCTCCAGAAGCTCTCAGAAGATCACAGAAGCTCACAGAGGCTTCCAGGGTATCTCATAAGGTCTCAGGAGCTGTCAGCAGCTCTCCGAGGCTCTCAGAGTCTAGCAGAAGCTCTCAGGCTCTCAGAGGCTCTCAGAAGCCCTCACAAGCTTTCAGAAGGTTTCAGATGCCTTCAGAAGTTTTCAGAAGCCTCAAAGGCGTTCAGAAGCTTCCAGAGATTCTCAGGAGCAGGCGTCGTTTCCAAACTTTTTCTCAAGGGGCGGGCGGCCAGTGCGATCGACAAGCGAGGCAAAGCGAGGCCTCTAGTGAAGGCGTGCGGCTGGCCGCTTCCGAGGCGGGGCCCTCGCCCGTTTAGGCGGGGCCACCGCCGTCGGCTTCCGCTTCAAAGTGAAGACAGCGCGCTAGCGAGGCCTCTTGGCCTGCGCCTTGCCCTGAAGCGGCCCTGCCTCGTGGCCATTCGGAGAGGGGACTACGCACATGCGGGACTCGCCAGAGCGCAGCAGATTGGCCCACCGCTGGCGCCGCTCAAATTCCCACATCGGAGCGCGCGCAAGCCCCCTGCGGGCGCAAACCTCGGTTGCAAGGCGGTTAAAGTACCCAGGGGACAAGGGCTTCCTCTCCCGCCACGTTGGGCAGATCTCTGCCCAGTCCTCGTCGCACGCGGCGCTCGCACCGAGCACGCACGTACCGCGGTCGGGGCGGGGCCGCGCTGCAGTCTCCACGACCCCAGCGCCGTGCAAGGTGTCCACGAAATTCGGGACTGACTCCGCTTCGACACAGCTCTGCCCCGCGGCAAGGCGGCGGTAGGGTGCATCTCTCACGCAGTTCTTGCCAGCGCTGGCGCGGCGGTTCCTCTGCCAGCGCAGGGGAGGGCCCTGGGTGTAGAGCTGATTGCCGTGCTCGCGAATGATGGCGTCGAGCTCGCCCAGATTCACTGGGTTGGCTGCGTTGCAGCTGGCGCCGCGCTGCGGCTTTTTCTTCTTCTTCTTCATGGTCAGCGGGGGTGCGCGGGGCGACGGCGGCCGAATGCTTTTCCCTGGCCCACCGAACAGAAGACACCACCACGCCTTTGCCGCGGCGGGCGCAGCTCTCAAGTACCCCCTGGACTGCTTCACCTCGCGCCCTGGCTCATGCTGGATGTAGCCCCAGGCTGGCTTCGGAAAAAACGCGGCGTTCATGGCCCGCAGGTCCACGCACAAGTCGTTCCATGTTGCCTTGCCCATTGACATGAAGCTCGTCGTGGGAGGCCCATCAGCGGCGCCGCACGGTGCTGCGTCGATGGACTCGGCGGCAGAAGCGGCCCCCATGTCGCGCGGCACGCTGGCTACAATCGGCTCGTTGGAGCAGTTCTTCCTGTAGAAGTCGCGCAGGTTCTCTAGGCTCTCGGCCTCGAAGGTGAAAGAACCAGAACCCTCGCCCGAATCACCAGGACCTGCACGCGCAGCCCGCGGCGGAGACATTGACCTAGACCTCTGGGGCGCACGTTGTGACACCGACACAACGTCAATGAACGTGTTCCTCACGGAAATCATGCGTGCTCGACCGATGGTTAGCACTGAATGTGAATAATGCAGTTGCGAGCCTCAGCGTTCCCTGACTTGACCCTAACAACTACGAGATCTCATATGTTCGTTGTCCCATGTCTGGGCCCCATTCTGGATGCCTTGCTGGACGCACTCCTGGATGCTCTCCTGAGCTCTATCCAAGCCTCTTGCAGCTCCCTCCAGGGGTCCTTGGTCCGTCCATTGCTGGTTGGCTTTCTGCCCCGTTAACCCGAAGACGCCCTAGGATGGTTCCACGACGGTCTAAGCGGCTTCCAAGAGGCGGCCCAAAGATGGCCCCAAGACGGCCCAGGTGGACCCCAAGACGGCGCCTAAGATGGAGCCAAGACGGCCCCCAAGACGCCGCAAGTGGCTGCCAAGAGGCTTCCCAGTACGGCCCATGGACGGGAAAAGCATTGTTTTGTATACTTCTCAAAACTACTCAAACACAATATGCAAAGCACCACGTGCGAGATAAGGCTGTGCATTCTTCAAGCGGGGCTGCGTTCCTATCCCTTAAATTTGCTTGTTTAAAATGAAAACTACAAATACATCAAAAAAGCATTGAAACATAATTTTTCGTATTCATCAAAATACCACACAAACTATATGAAACACCTAGCTTGCGAGATAAGGCTGTGCATTTTTCAAGCGGGGTTGCGTTCCTATCCCTTGAATTTGCTTGTTTTGAATGAAAGCTGCAAAAACACCAAAAACAAGTATTGAATACATAACTTTTCATATTCATCAAAATACCACACAAACTATATGAAACACATAACTTGCGAGATAAGGCTGTGCATTCTTCAAGCGGGATTGCGTTCCTTTCCCTTGAATTTGCTTGTTTAATGAAAACTGCAAATACACAAAAAAATATTGAACACATACGTTTTCATATTTGCGTAAACGCCGCAAAGACTGCACGAAACGCATAACTTGCGAGATAAGGGCGTGCGTTCTTCAAGCGGGGTTGCGTTTCTTCTCGTGGTCCCCTGGTGGCTCCTTTCGTCGCTCCTTCCTCTGAGGGCATCCGAAAATGGGATGCCCCTTTTTTCGGCGAGTCTGACGACCCGCGCCCGCTTGGCTCTCATCGCCGCTCACCCCTCGAAGAAGTTGATGCGCTGCCTGGCCTCCCAGTAGCTCTGCTGCAGAGTGCGCCGGCGGCGCTGGAGGTCGCCGTTGCGTTTCCTCTCTTTGCGCAGCTCCTCGTCTCTCTTCAGGTTCGTGCAGACCTTGAGCGACTCTGCCTTCAGATTCGCCGCCGTCTTGGCCAGCTTTTTGGCCGTCTCCTCCTTCTCCTTCTTCTCCTCGGAGGGAACGCAAACAGGCGACATATGGAGGACTTGCCAAAGGAAAAAACTGCTTGGAGTTTTTGTTTTTGCAGGGGGTACTATGTCGCCAGATTGCGTTCCCGATCCTGCAAGTAAGCCTTCTTGAACTTTTTCGCCTCCGCCCACGCCTGCTCGGCATCCTCGCGGCGGGCCTCTGCAGCGCCCTTGGCGGCCTTGGCGCTGCGGAAATGCACGTTGGACCGCCTCCTGCGGAAAATGCGGAAATTAAGTTTCCGTATCATTTCGAACGTGCCAAACCTATATTTAATGGTAGAACTTTGACACGACCCACAAGGTCCTGAGGTTGTCTGCTTCGGTCTGTTGCTTTTTGGCTACCTGCTCAAGCCGGCTCTTGAGCTTCAGTGCAGCCGCGCGGGCGCCCTCCGCCATCAAGCGCCGCGTTCGGGGCTGGAGCAGAAACTGGTGAAGGCGTTTTTTTGGCCTTGTAGTCAGCGTTTTGTTTCAGTTTTGCCTGGTAGGCTTTCGTGCCCTTTTGGGGATTTCCCATTTGGGCTGAAACCTCGTTTGACTTGAGCCAGAACCTCGTCGCGGCGCGACAATGACGCGAAAGAGCGAATTATTGTGAGAACGGAGTGAGGATAACTAATGCTCTGCTCACTTTCCTGTATTCCCCTCGTCCTTTACTCCCCGTCCTTTCCCTATAATCGCCCTCCTCTTCTTCCTCCTCGTCCTGCTCTTCCTCTGCTTCCTCTACTTCCTCCTCAGTCTCACCGTGTCCCCCGCTGACTGCTGGTACCACCGCCATGCTGATGTCCCCGGGAAAAATCAAAATCGGAATTCGATTTTGATTTTTTTTGATTTTTCTGATTTTTAAAAATTTCAATTTCCCGAAGCCTCCCAATTGGGAAATTATTATTAGATTTCAGGGGGCACCAGGAATAAGAAGTTCAAAAAAAATCAAAAAATCAAAACAAAAAAATAGAATTCAGATTTTTTGGTTTTTTTATATTATTTTTTAAAAATTTTTAAATTCCCGAAGCCTCCCAATTGGGCAGGTTATTATAATATTTCAGGGGGCGCCAGGAATTTGAAAAATTAAATAAATCAAAAAAATAAAATTATCCTGGCGAAAGACCCAACCATAAGCAATTGTTGGTAACGCGTTGTGGGTGCCGCTTTCGGTGGGGCTCCATATGGGGCCACGAAGCGCTGCCTTGGATAGGGGGCACCGCATGCGGACTGCGCCACCGGGGCGGGCCTTCGGTGGAGCTCCCTATGGGGCTACGAAACGCTGCCCTGGGTGGGGGAACCGCATGCGAAACTGCGGCCGCTGGGGGCCTTCGGTGAGCTCCCTATGGTGCACACGAAACGCTGCCCTGGGTGGGGGCGGAAAGCGCATGCCGAACTGCGCCACGTGCGCTTTCGGTTGGATGCTATCCCATGGGCACGAAGCGCTGCCCTGGGTGGGGTGAACCGCATGGCCGAGAACAGGCCCGCTGGCGCAGCTCAGGTTGGAGCTCCCTGGGGGCCGCGAAAACTGCTGCGTGGGTGGGGGAACGCATGCGAGAGCAACCACTGTGGCCTTCGGTGGAGTTCCCTATGGGGCCACGAAGCGCTGCCCAGGGTGGGGGAAACGCATGCGAGAGCAACCACTGGGGCCTTCGGTGGAGCTCCCTATGGGGCTACGAAGCGCTGCCCTGGGTGGGGGAACCGCATGTGGACACCCCCACTGGGGCTTTCGGTGGAGTTCCCTATGGGGCTACGAAGCGCTGCCCTGGGTGGGGGAACCGCATGTGGACACCCCCACTGGGGCCTTCGGTGGGAGCTACATAGGGGCTAAGAAACGCTTGCCCTGGTGGGGGAACCGAGTGCGAACACCCCCCTGGGGCCTTCGGTGGAGCTCCCTATGGGGCCACGAAAACGCTGCACTGGGAGCGGGGGAAACCGCATGCGAACACCACCACTGGGGCCTCGGTGGAGCTTCCTATGAGGCTACGAAACGCTGCCCTGGGTGGGGGACCCGCATGCGAAACACCCCCACTGGGGATTCGGTGGAGCTCCTATGGGGCCACGAAAACGCTGCCCTGGGTGGGGGGAAACCGCATGCGAACACCCCCACTGGGGACTCGGTGGAGGCTCCCTATGGGTACGAAACGCTGCCCCCTGGGTGGGGGTGGAACCGCATGCGAACACCCCCATGGGGCCTTCGGTGGAAGCTCCCATTGGGGCCACGAAACGAGGCCCTGGGTGGGGGAACCGCATGCGAACACCCCCACTGGGGCCTTCGGTGGAGCTCCCTATGGGGCTACGAAACGCTGCCCTGGGTGGGGGGACCGCATGCGAACACCCCCACTGGGGCCTTCGGTGGAGCTCCCTATGGGGCCACGAAACGCTGCCCTGGGTGGGGGAACCGCATGCGAACACCCCCACTGGGGCCTTCGGTGGAGCTCCCTATGGGGCTACGAAACGCTGCCCTGGGCGGGGGAACCGCATGCGAACACCCCCACTGGGGCCTTCGGTGGAGCTCCCTATGGGGCCACGAAACGCTGCCCTGGGTGGGGGAACCGCATGCGAACGCCCCCACTGGGGCCTTCGGTGGAGCTCCCTATGGGGCTACGAAACGCTGCCCTGGGTGAGGGAACCGCATGCGAACACCCCCACTGGGGCCTTCGGTGGAGCTCCCTATGGGGCCACGAAACGCTGCCCTGGGTGGGGGAACCGCATGCGAACACCCCCACTGGGGCCTTCGGTGGAGCTCCCTATGGGGCTACGAAACGCCGCCCTGGGTGGGGGAATCGCATGCGAACACCCCCACTGGGGCCTTCGGTGGAGCTCCCTATGGGGCCACGAAGCGCTGCCCTGGGTGGGGGAACCGCATGCGAACACCCCCACTTGGGCCTTCGGTGGAGCTCCCTATGGGGCTACGAAACGCTGCCCTGGGTGGGGGAACCGCATGCGAACACCCCCACTGGGGCCTTCGGTGGAGCTCCCTATGGGGCCACGGAACGCTGCCCTGGGTGGGGGAACCGCGAAGCGCTGCCCTGGGTGGGGGAACCGCATGCGAACACCCCCACTGGGGCCTTCGGTGGAGCTCCCTATGGGGCCACGAAACGCTGCCCTGGGTGGGGGAACCGCATGCGAACGCCCCCACTGGGGCCTTCGGTGGAGCTCCCTATGGGGCCACGAAACGCTGCCCTGGGTGGGGGAACCGCATGCGAACACCCCCACTTGGGCCTTCGGTGGAGCTCCCTATGGGGCTACGAAGCGCGCGAGAGGTGTGCCGAGAGCAGAGGCAAGGAGGGGGAGGAGGGGGAGGGGGAAGGAGAGGAACGCGGGGCACCGTCTCTTCAAAACGAGGACCCAACACCACAGGATGGTTGGGAAAAAAATATCAAACATCAAAAAAAACGAACTCCGATTTTGATTTTTTTTTTTTTGATTTGTCAAATTTCCGAAGCCTCCCAATTGGGAGATTAGTATTAGATTTCAGAGGGCACCAGGAATAATAATTTCAAAAAAAAATCAAAAAAATAAAAAAAAAAAAAAAAAAAAAAATCCAAATACTCAAAATCAAATTCCCGAAGCCTCCCAATTGGGCAGGTTATTATAAGATTTCAGAGGGCACCAGGAATTTGAAAAATTAGCAAATTAAAAAAAAAAAATAAAATAAAAAATCAAAATCGAATTCCGATTTTGATTTTTCCGTTTTTTTTTTTTTTGATGTTTCTGATTTTTTTGATTTTTCAAATTTCCGAAACCTCCCAATTGGGTGATTATTATTAGATTTCAGAGGGCACCAGGAATAAGAATTTCAACAAAAAAAAAATCAAAATAATCAAAATCGAATTCCGATTTTGATTTGTTTTTGATCTTTTGACTTTTTTGTTTTTTTTTTGATTTTTAAAATTCCCGAAGCCTTCCGAAGCCTCCCAGAGGCGGGAAAACAGAAAACGACGCATACGCCCGAAACACCACCCAATCATACGTAGATGCGTTTGCATGGAAATTTGTACATGTGTGCGACGTTGTTTAATATGTCAGTTGTGCGTGTTGTAATGCGGTACCTCCCGTCCTTTGTCATCAGCTCGACATTCCAGCCCAGTCCCAATCCACTCCCCCTGTCCCCCCCATCCAACCCCGCCCCCGTTCACTCCTATCACCTTGTCCCACCTGTAGTTGCTGCCCAGTGCCGTGCCGCGCGCCCCGCGTGCAGGCGCGCGCCCACGATGACGGAGGGGGACTACCTGCGTCTCGACCCGACCGCCATGGCCAAGGCCACCCGCACCCGCGGGAGGGACATGTGACATGAGCGCGAGTGTGAGATAGGATGGGGGACGTGGGAGGCGATAGGGGGTAGCATATGGGGATGTAGGAGATAGGAGTTGGCACCGCCTTTTGCAGCGCATCCACTCGCGTTCGCTTGCGGGCGGCCTCGAGAGGCTTCGCATAGCTTATCCCTCCCTGACTCTCCCATCCTCTGGCCCATCCACATCCTCGTCCTCGTCCTCCCTCATCGTGCTGTGCCCTCATTAACTCCACCATCCATCCGCATCCACCCCCGCGTCGTCGCCCACCCCCGTATCCCTCACGCCAGCACTGTCGCCAACGTTGCCGCATCGCCCCATCCGCCCGGTTGCCGCGCCCAGTTGCTGGTGCTGAAGGACGAGGAGCTGCAGCGCGCCAGGCAGAAGGACGCTATCCAGAGGCACCAGCTCAAACGGTTGCGGCCGTCGTCTGCTGATGATGTTAGCGACTGTGACGGTGGCGTGCTCGTGCCTGCACCCTCTCGCGCTGCCCCGTCCAATGCTGCTTTCGAACTTGTGCGACCGAACGGTGCAAAGGGTTTCTTGCGTCTCCGGTCCCGGCTTGCCACTGCGATTCGGCGGAACCTAAGTTGCGTCGGCGCGAACGACGTGGGTCCACTCTTGATGGAGGACTTGAGCGGTCAACCTGTGAATCGGTACGAGCGTCTCTTGGCGGCTTCGTTGATCAGTTATGCTAGGAAGTTCCACATTCTGCGAGAGCACGCACAACCGTCACGTCGGCCAGATGATGATGATTTCGGTGCACACATATCAGCTCACTGTTTCAGGTCCGACGCAACGAACTCATCAGTCTGGCAAAATGCAAAACTGCACAATACACAAATCAAGTCAGTTTATGTGGTCGATTATTCCAGCATTGGGCATGTACCGTTTCAAGATTGCATATCGTGTCATGAAGTGGTTCCAGACTTACATCGCGTGCGAGATGCTTCAGCTCAGGGAACATACGCAATCTTGAAAAAACAGGTGTTGTCAGTCGGCTGTCCTTTCTGGGCCAACCTGGATGGCCACTCAACGTCATGGTAGGTGTACACGTCGGACGGGGGGCCCGATCAGAGGGTTTTCAAACGGTTCATGTGTGTAGATGCTGTCCCGAATCAATTTATCGTCGCTGTTGGCATCCCTTGTCTAATGCACATTGGCCAGTTGACGACGCAAACTGGATTGCATCTCGTAGACGCGTGGATGCGTAAGCTTGGTGTTCCTTGGAAGTTTTTCTCGTCGTGTGCCAAGATCACCCATTGTTGGCGCGACGCTGTCGCCAAAGTTCTGGGCACGTGGACGTCTCTGTTCGGGGCTGCCGACGCGTGCGAGCACGCTCTGAAGTTGCCGCCCAAGTGTGTTGCAGGGCGTTGCTTGTCAGTTTCTGCCACCGAGTCTCGTCTGAGGTCAGCGTGGGTTCTGCAATGCCCTCTCCCCCCCCTACTCTATCTAATTGTCCGCCCCTCCCCTCCTCATCATCCGGCCCTCCCCCGCCCCCCTCCCCAGGGCCCCGCCCCCGCCAGTCCCCCCTCAGACTCGTCCTCCTATCCCGAATGTTTGTTTGCATTCCGTTGATCCCTCTGGCTCCCGCTCGCTTGTTAGTCGCGCGCTTGCGTGACCGTGCATGCCTGCGCGCCCTTCCGTCGGCCTGCCAGGTCAGCATCTGGCGGCAGCGGCTGCGACGGGCACCTAGTAAGTGCTCTGAGAGCGGCGCTCGCCTTGACGGACGCCGACGTCAAGGCGATCGCCGACGCCGATCGCGACGGGCCTGGCGACGTCGCTCTCGGTGTCATTGACGAGGCTCGTCTCGAGCAGCAGGTTGCATATCGCCAGAAGCTGGGTCGGTGGCGCCGTGATGCATTGACCACAGTGAGTGATCCAGTGTTCTGGTTTGTAGTCGACGTGATGTGCATTGTGCACGCGCCTGGCACGCATTTTCAATTGTTCTTACAACGCAAACCAGATTATGTGTTCGTTTCCGGCAACCACATGGCACAACTCGTGGAGGGTGGACTCGTGGATTTCAACGACGAGTACACAGATGTGGTTTTGACGTACGATTGGCCAGGCAGCTACAAGAAGGTGCAGGATGACCCACGCATCGATAATGGTATGTGTTGCAATCTCATGCTTTTTGCACTTGAAGACTCCCGGGCATCCGAACCCAATCCCCCCCTACCCTACCCCCCCCCCCCCCTATCGTAACTCGTCCAGTCGTCATCCCATGCCTCCGCCTCAATATTCAGATCTTCCTTCCTTGTCGCCCATTCGCCGACTCTGCCACTCGCTCTCCCTCGAGCTCTCTATCGTGCATCTACCCTCTTGCTCTCTCTCTTTCTCTCTGTCTCTGTCTCTGTCTCTGTCTCTGTCTCTGTCTCTGTCTCTGTCTCTGTCTCTCTCTCTCTTTCTCTCTCCTCCTCTCTCTCTCTCTCTCTCTTCTCTCTCTCTCTCTATATATATATATATATATATATATATATCAGTCGGCAGATGCATCTGCGAATCTGTCGATTGGCGTAGATCTGAGACGAGGGGGTGAGATCGCAACGGGACGGAGAGCCACACACTGGGAAATCGGCGTCGGTTTCGAGCTCGCGTCGCGCGCGCGGGCGACTCGAAGCTGCGCGGGCGCGCGAGAGGACTGACGCCGCCGTGGCCAGAGAGTGGGACCCGCCCCCCCCCCCCCCCCTCCCCAGCGCGCGGTGGGCCGCGGTGGGCCCGTCGATGCCGCCGCGGTGCCCCGTCGGTGCCCCGTCGGTGTCTGTTGTGGGATCGATCGTGGATGTTGTTTCCTACCTAGGCTCTGCCTAGAAGGGTTCTTACTCTCTAGCTTAAAGGGGCCGGGCAGTGGAAAGCGCCCCGGGCGGTTTCCCCAGTCCCCGCCCCGCGGTTCCCCCCAGTCCCCTGGGAGCTTTAGCTTTAGTTTTAGCTTTAGCTTAGCTGTAGCTTAGCTTTAGCTTAGCTGTAGCTTAGCTTTAGCTTAGCGTTTCGCTTAGCTTTTCGCTTAGCGTTTATCTTAGCGTTAGCTTAGCTTTAGCTTAGCTTGAGCTTAGCTGCAGCTTAGCTTTAGCTTAGCTTTAGCTTAGCTTCTTCATGGTAGCGTGAGCTTTAGCTTAGCTGCAGCTTAGCTTTAGCTTAGCTTAGCTTAGCTTCTTCTGGCCCAGAAAGGACAGCCGACTGACAACACCTGTTTTTCAAGATTGCGTATGTTCCCTGAGCTGAAGCATCTCGCACGCGATGTAAGTCTGGAACCACTTCATGACACGATATGCAATCTTGAAACGGTACATGCCCAATGCTGGAATAATCGACCACATAAACTGACTTGATTTGTGTATTGTGCAGTTTTGCATTTTGCCAGACTGATGAGTTCGTTGCGTCGGACCTGAAA
>CAUYUJ010003811.1:35000-75537 GCA_963575745.1 Prorocentrum cordatum | reverse complement strand
TTCTCCTCCTCCTCCTCCTCCTCCTCCTCCTCCTCCTCCTCCCAGCGGTCTGTCTGGACTCCGAGGCGCGATCCCAGGGAGACGCGATGCGCGAGGGCATGGAGGGCATGGATGTGCAGGCGCTTATGTGTTCTTTTCCAGCACGTGTCGCTCTCGGCATCGTCCCGTGGACCAGGTTTTCGTCTCTGCAGGCGGTTCACGGCTTTCATGTCAGATCACTTTTGGATGGCCCTGGAGCTCAGGAATTTGGCCTCGTTGGTGCGAAATCATGAGCAATCTCCGGCCTGAGTTCTTGTTCAAGACTTTCGTTGGAGGTTTGGGTTCGTCGCTCGGCAACTCCACCGTATGCTGCAGCTCCTGAGAGGCCACTTTCAGCATCGGCTCCTCCTCCTCCTTCTCCTCCTCCTCCTCCTTCTCCTCCTCCTCCTCCTCTTCCTCCTCCTCCTCCTCCTCCGCCTCGTCCTCCTCCTCCTCCTCCTCCTCCTCCTCCTCCTCCTGCTGGACTCTCCTCCTCCTCCTCCTCCTCCTCCTTCATTTCCTCCCCCTCTCTCCCCCTCCTCCCTCCTCCTCCTCTCCTCTCTCCTCCTCCTCTGCTTCATGCTCTCCTCTCCTCCTTCCTCCTTCCTCTCCTCCCCTCCTCCTCCTCCTCCTCCTCTCCTCCTCTGGACTCCTCCTCCTCTCTCCTGCTCCCCTCCTCCTCCTTTCTCCTCCTCCTCCGCCTCTCCTTTCCTCCTTCTCCTCCTTCCTCCTCCTCTCCTCTTCCTCCTCTTCCTCCTCCTCCTCCTCCTCTTTCTTTTCTTTTTCCCCCTCCCCGATCCGACCCCTCCCCGGGCCGCCGCAGGCTGAGGTGCCCGCTCGCAAGGCCGCCTCCCTGCCCACGCCGGGCGCGGGCGCGCCCCCCGTGGAGGCGGCGGAGCTCGCCGCCGAGGCCCGCGCGGCGGAGGTGCCCGACGCCCGATCCTCGACGCCCCCTCGGGTTCCTCGGGAGGAGGAGGGGGAGGAGGAGGAGGAGGAGGAGGGAGGAGGAGGAGGAGGGGGAGGAGGGAGGAGGGAGGAGGGAGGAGGGGGAGGAGGAGGAGGAGGAGAGGAGGAGGAGGAGGGAGGAGGAGGAGGGACGACGAGGAGAGGAGGAGGAGGAGGAGGAGGAGGAGGAGGAGGAGGGAGGAGGAGGAGGAGGAGAGGGAGGTTGATGATGCTGATGCTGATGCTGATGCTGCTGCTGCTGCTGCTGTGATGATGATGAGGCGGAGGAGGAGGAGGAGGAGGAGGAGGAGGAGGAGGAGGGGGAGGAGGAGGAGGAGGAGGGGGAGGGGGAGGAGGAGGACCAGTGTAAACCCAAGAGCCATCAACGATGTTGGAATACACCCTCCCTCCAAGCTCCCTCTTCATGGGCCCCTACAAACGGTTCGTTTCCATTGAGGGATCTGCCTCGTTGGAGGGCAACCGTTCGAAGACCCGGAAGCATGCCACAACATTGTTCTCGGGATTCCAACGCCACGGATCAATTTGACTGTCGCGTCTTGACGGTCCTGGATCAAAACCGCGAATCAACGTAACTGTCCCACCCGCAAAACCTGGAATCTTTCCGAAACGCAATTTTTGGTACGTTGATCGTGGGAATCTGTAAATCTCCTGCAAATTGGTTAAGCGAATGCGCGCGGCGCTAACGCGAGAGCCACACTTTGAAAAGGAACCACCCTCAATCCGTGAAGCTTTTACAAATGTTTAAAACGAATGTGCGCGGCGCTAAGGCAAGAACCACATTTTGAAAACGGGCTATCTCAATCCGTGAAGCGCTTGTGAAGTTTTAAGATGAATGTGCGCGGCGCTGAGGCGAGAGCCACATTTTGCAAACCACCCGCCCTCCATCCGTGAAGGTGTTGCCATCTTTAAGCTTCAGAGTCAAAACTGACCCGCCCTGAAAGCTGGCCTCGGGGTGCGACAGGGAGAAGTTATTTATAAGAGAAAGGAATGGAGAAAGAGGAGCAGGAGGAGGAGGAGCAGGAGGAGGAGGAGGAGGAGGAGGAGGAGGAGGAGGAGGAGGAGGAGGAGGAGGAGGAGGATGGGGGAGGAGGAGGAGGGGGAGGAGGAGGAGGAGGAGGAGGAGAAGGAGGAGGAGCGCTACGGCGCTATGGCGAGTGCGCGGCTGCGGCTCCCGAGTGCCAGCTCAGCCGCCTCAGCCACATCACTCACGAGGGAAACACCCTCCCAAATTCGGCGGGAGCCCTCGTGCCAGACGCCGCAGAACCTGCAGTCCTGTGCGGGTCGGAGGGTCGCACTGCACCCGCAGGCCGCGACAGCTTTGCACCGCGAAGCACCCACAGGTCGAGCAATACAAATCCCATGGCCAACGGATGAGCTTCAGCGCCCACCACCGCGGGCTCAGGATCAAACAACTGATCCTCACTCCTCGAGGCGGCGAAGCGTGCGAAACGACTGCCAGTGTACGCGCTGAACTTGGCACGACAGATGCTACACTTGATCAAGGTGCGGAGCAGGACGGGGCAGTGGCCTTGCTCTCGCACCCTATCTTCACGAGCTGCTGCGACACTGCGCTTCCTCCGACGCACGTGGTCGAGACCTTCGTCTCTCCCAACACGAGCATTCGGCCCGTCACGAGGGCAAGTCGAGAAAACGTCTCGCTGGATGGCCACGAGGCGTCGGAGGACGGCCACGTGGGAGGTCATCTTGCAAATGCTTCTGGGCCGAGAGATGCTCGGGAACCTCAGCCCTCCTCGCAGCTTCTGACGCACATGCGTCGACAGCCTCGTTAAAAACACGCTCGATGCGGGTGAACCCGAGGGAGCTGACTTGGGTTTCAGTGGGGTGACTCTTTGTCCAACGTAGTCCACATCCCCACTCCGTCGATCCAGGACTCTCCAGAGGTTAACCCATAAATCAACCATGTCACAGTTTATCATGGCCGACCTCGGCCTTCGGAAACCACGGACAGCAGGAAGGTAATCGCTGAACATCAAACTCTGCCTGAATTATACTGGGGTACAAAAATCAGCGCCATGAGCTCGGCACGAGGAGACGACTGGTCGGAGCCTGGCAGGGTGCCAGCAACGCCACCATCAACATCATCTAAGGTAGCGGACATGCGCACTCAAGCCCACCCGCATCTCCTTAGTCTGGAATCCTTAGCAAACTTCCCCCCGATCCGTCGATCCCCCAAACTCCTCCTTCATTGACCTCCCGATCCTCGACCGATCCCTGGGACCAACTCTCGTCGGAAGGAGCGGGAAGGTGCCCTATGGTGCGACCAAGCGGCCAGCCAGGGCAACGCAATCATCTTGAGCAGCACGCTCAGACAGGTGGGCGGAGTCGCCGACCGTCGTGTCTGGATTGAACTCGTTCTTACGACATTGCCAGCAGCGGTGGAAAAAGGGGTCTCCTGCTGCTCTCCGCAACGCGCACAAACACCTAGGGCAGCAGACTCGTAGCCAGATTCGTGCAATCGAAGATCGAAGCTCCGTCCAACAACCTCCCGAGACGATATTCATCATAATAGCCTGCCCCTCGCGATCCAGCTCGCGCCCCATCCTCCGATACTCTTTATGAAGAGACGTGAAATCAACACCTCCCTCGACTCCTTCCCCCATGTAGTGCCGAGCTGCTTGCCGCCAATCAATAGCATCGCACGTGAGCTGGATGGAGCGGCGAAGGTGCGCGCGAAACTCAGGCTGGGACAGCTGGATCAATGCGCCCCGCTCGTTACGCCAGCGTGCAGGAGAAAGGGGACTCATCCTAGATCGAGCAGAACAGCAACAGTAGCAGCCACAGGGCCTCGCACTCGACGCCATATATTCTTGGCTGGGATACTATTGAACTCCTGAACCTTGCTCCTCCAGAGAGCAGAAGCCTTCAACTGAAACGAATGCCCCAGAGCAGCCCAAGTGGAGGCGAAGCCTTCGAGATGCTCACGGCGAAGTCGATAAATCGGGTCACTACGAACCCCTCCCATAGTGCCGAGGATAGTAGTAGAGCATGCACCAGCATGCCAAGCACCTGAGCAAGCAGCAGCCTTCCCTCGCACACTCTGGACCTGGTTCGTAGAAAGCCCCACTACTTGGTGCCCCCAGGTACCGACAGCTAACACTGTTTAGAAGTTTTTTTTACCAACTTAGTAAGAAACCGAGCCTTACGGGCTTTCAGGGCAGCCGTTCGCCGCCTCTGGTTCATAATGACCACAGAACTTCTTACCAGCAGTGGTAGAGGTGCCCAGGTCCCGAGTGGCGCCAGCAGCCTTCAACTTGAAACCAGCAGTCCTGAGGTCATTCAGGATCGAGAGGGTGAGCGGCTGATTGCTGCCCACGATGGCAGATTTGTCCGATAGAATCAGCTCCACTGACTCCAGAGAATGGCCCAAGTGCACAGCAGCACAAACAATCTTCTCGCGCACTTCCTCCGCACGCCCTGGGCCACCTGGGAGAGATCATCTACATGCGACCTAGTGGAGACCCCAGGTGGAAACCGCTGGTGAACGTCCTGCATGATCTGGTACACATACACCTTGACCCAAGACATAGACTGCACGCACCCAGGGAGGACCCCAATGCCCGAGGCTATAGTATCAGAACAGAAACCAGTCGATTCCGACATTCTCGAAGCGACATGAATCAGGAGGCCCAGGTAGAGGAGGTGGGGAGGAAACTCAAGATCGCAGGCGAAAGAGACGAGCCGCGCGGGGACCACCGTGTCAAACAACTTGGTGAGATCCCAGTGCACCGTCACGCCCTTGACGCCCTCGAGCATAGCAACCTCGTGACGGATCTCCCTCCTAAGAGCAGCCTGCAGGGCAGAGCTTCCACGGACCGCGTCGTCCCAGAAATTCATGTCCCCCCCGGATCACTGCTCCGAGAAAACCCGTACGGATTTTGCCGTCGACCTTATAAAGGGCCAGACACTTGCAAACAGGGCGCTCGTCAAGAGCGCTTTTGGGCAAACGGGGGGACGATCCCCGAGCAAATCTGGGCGGGCCACGTCATGGCCTTCTCGCGCGACGTAGACAGCTGAGCCAGGGCGGCCAGGGCCTGGGCGTCCAAGTTCAGGAAATCACGGGGCCTCCAGTGGTCAACCCCCAGGGCAGTAGTTTCAGGGAAAATTCGGCTCGCCGCAAACACACCCGGGGGCTCGATATCCGGAAGCTCAGGGGCGCCCTGCAGCGCCCGCAACCGTAGCTCATCCAACGCTTCATCGAGCGCATCGAGTTGGGATGGGCTGGCCGTCCAGAAGCGACTCCATTTTTTGGTACGGTGGGCCACCATCTCCCCCGGCAGCTGAAGCACGCCCTCGGGGGCGACGAAACGCCCCAGCGATTCAACTTGGTCACGCTTCAGCCACGCATGGGCCTTCTTGGCCCCCTGAGGCAACGCCCGCAGGAGCCAGTCCTTGACCGCCTTAGCAGACGAGGTCCTGGCAGCGTGCCAGGCCTTAGTGAGCGTGCGCGAGCATCGATCGATCATCTCCTGGCAGCGCGCAGGATCGACACTCATTAAATGGGACAGATGAGCTTGCCACTCCGCACCAGACTGGTCGGCAGGCAAGCACGCCGTGAACTGGTCCACGCGCTGTCCCAATGCATAGAGACGGCGAGCCAGCCCAAGACTCATGTTACAATGATGCCCATGCTGTACTGCCACTCTCAGCTCAAACAACTTCTGGGAGACAGTAGACCAGTACGCCAGCGCTGGTTCCAGGAAACTTCCAGACGTGTCACGATGATCCACGAGCGTGGTGCGCCGTGCACTCGCATGCGTGCCAAGGCCAGCATAACATGCATACTCGTGATCATGCTCAATGTCTACGTGCATCATGATCATATCCTCAGTAGCTCGTGACCATATCTGATAATACGACGTCAAATCGTAGGACAAGTGCCGACATGTGCGAGGAACGAGGTGGGGGTAAGACAGGTCCTCAGCACGCCACCGCGCAATGGCAGCAGCAAAGTAGGGGAACCGTGGACGACGTGGCTCTTCAACGACTGGGAAGCTTCGCGGCTTCACTCTCTTACTCAACTTCTGCAAGACAGCTGCATGTGGAAGCTGGATGTCGAGCGCACAGTGCGTCTTGAAGGGGGACGCATGGTACGTATTCACCTTCAGGTAAAGCGCCCGGGTAGCAGCCGCACAATCAATCAGCGTACCCTTCCCCATGCTGCACGTGTGCTCATCTCCCACTGGCGGCAAAACTCTGCTCTGGGTCATCTTCAAAAACCCACAGAGCTCCATGAGTTCAATATCAAAGTTGAAATCGCCAACCAACAACCAAGGGATACCGACCGAATTGACGAAGTTACTCATGTGCATCATCTTCCGGATGTTCTTCCTCGAGACCCCAAAGTCAGCGACCATATAGATTACTCCTACGGCTAGGGTGCACCTCTGGGTTTTCGGCTCCAGAAACATCCAACCATTACCAGCTCCTACTTCACGGGTCACGAGATCTTGCGCGAGAATCTTCTGAAAGAACAGCCCTCTGTGCACCGCAGCTCCTACCCCCCCCATGGGCACCACCCCCTGGGGAGGGAGAGGCAGGCAAAAAATGAGGTCGCCATTTCATGGCGGTCACCTGTCTTTTAGCATCCTTCAACTCGGAGGGGAGCTGGCGGTGTTCACAGAACAGAAAGGCGTCAGCCTTCAGATGCAAATCGGCGAGGAAAGACTTCCCCACTGCACTCCAACGAGTTATATTACAATCGACAAGCCTTACACGCGGCTCACTGCTAAACCGATGGTCTGGGCATCTGCTGGACAGCTGCCTGGAAGAGATCTTTGAACTGCGCACCAACCGCTTCCTGGGCCCGCCGCATGCGCTTGGCCGCGCGTGCTGCAGACCTCTGGGACATGAGCTCTTCCATGCGGTGCTGGTCGGACTGCTCCATGGCGCCCTCGAGGGAGCGCTTCCTGAGGGCGGCCGGCTCATCGGCGCCGTCAGGAGGCAGAAGATCACCAGCATCAGACCCCGCATCGGGCCCCGCCTCCGACCAGGGTATCTCGTAGATCTGCTTCTGCAGCCGCACGAACTGCTCCACGAACTGGGCGGGCAGCCGACGTTCAGCACAACACTCGCGCACGCGAAGCTCATCACTGCCAGTGGGGTCCGGTAGATCAGCATGCATCGGTGCATCACCATCAGCTGCGGGGCCGCGGGCGCCGCCAGCTCCGACCACGGGGCGGTCGGCCATCGGCCGCGCCGCCAACGCCAGGCACGCCTGCGCCCGCAGGCCCGCCGCCTGGCGGGGCACGCGGGCCGCCCGCCGCCCCTTGCTTGGGGGAGCGCCCGCGGCCCGCGCCCGCGCCTCCGCCGCGCGCGCGGCCGCCGCAGCCGCCGCGAGCTCCTGCTGCTTCTGAGAGGTCGAGTCCTCCGCCTTGAAGGCCGCGGCCATCTCGTCCGCGGCCGTCTTCTTCGGCTGCGCCTCTCGCTCCGCCTCCAGCGCCGCCTGCGTCGCAGCCTGCGCATCCGCGAGCCGCTCCTGCAGGCGCTGCACCTTTGACCTGCGCTGGTGCAAGTCTTGAGAGGCAAGGCGAAACGCTCCAGCATGGTTCTCAACTTCACGTATGAGGCGCGTGCGCTCGGTGCAAGCACCATCCGTGGGCTGAGCCTGAGTCCATTCTGAAACTTCAGGTGGTGGGGGCTGCACGAACTCTCCCAATTGACCATGCAGATCAGGTCGAGCAGCCAACAGAACTTGCGCAGCGGCACGCAAGTCATCCCCACCACCTCCTCCTTGGGCTTCGGCTCCTCCACGCTCCCCGCCCGTACGTCCAGCAGGGGCAACTTCGTCATCTCCGATGTAGAGGCCACCGCACTTAGAACAACACCAGTTACCATAGGTCGTGTACCCCCAATGCTTGCACACTGAGCACACATCATATGACTTCTGCTTCTTCTCAACACCTTTGTGGGCTCCCTTCGCGCCGCCGCGGCCGCGCCAGCCGCCGTTGCGCCAGGGGGCGCCCGCGCGCCAGGCCATCGCTGCCAAGCCCTGAGATGGAAAGCAAAAAGGAGACATATTAGCACCTGAGACAAAGGTGCCGTGGTTGCACAATGGCCCCTGTGGCCGCACTCGAGCGAGGTTGGGAAGTTCAGGAACGGGCCCCTTGAGCCAAAATGGCTACGGCAGGAGGAGGAGGAGGAGGAGGAGGAGGAGGAGGAGGAGGAGGAGGAGGAGGAGGAGGAGGAGGAGGAGACGGAACGGGGGGAGAGCAAGACAGCTGCCAGCATCCGCGGTCGGGGTCGTCGCCCCCGTCTGCAGGCCGCGCGCTGCCCCCCTCGCTGGCAAAACGAGTGGGGGGGCCTGGGCCCGGGGGAGGCACGCATGAGAGACCTCCAGGTTGGAGCTGGCTGGGCGGCTGAGGTGGCCCAGCACTGGCTGCGACCTGCAGACATGGGGAGAGGAAGGGACCCCCTCGTCGCCACGGCCGGGCGCGGCTCGAAACGGTGGTCCGTTTCGACCCTTCGAGGGGTCCGGGGACCGATCGTGAGCGGATGCGTCCGCGTTCCCCGTCTCGACCGATCTCATCGAGGCCCGGCCAGTGCAGGCGCACCGCCGCGGGAGTCGCAGGCTTTTCGCACGGGGCGTTTTTTCGCCCCCGGCCATGGGCCCCAACAAGGGCCCTCGCAGCACGACCGGGCTCGACCAGTGCAGCAGGAAGACGGGGGTTTGGGGCTCCAGTCGTGTTTTTTTTTGTTGTTCTTTCATGCTTTCTTTTTCTGGTATCGTCGCCTTGTTTTCGCAGCGTCAGATCTCAAAGACCACCGTGGCTGGCCAAGGCCTTCAAGCGGCCGAGGACGGCGCGGCGGCCGTCCTGGCGCCGAGGCCAGCATGCGCCCCCTCCTGGGCCCGGGACGGCCCGGGCCAGGCGCGGGCGGTGGTGTGCGGGCCTTGGAGGCCCCCAGAGGGTGTGGTGGCCACGCCGTGCGGTGAGTCGGTGGGGATTCGGGGCCACCGCACGGTTTCGGGGCTCGAGTCCCTCTCCGAGGATGTCTCGGGCGACAGGTTGAGCAGGGGCCGACGGGGCAGAGGGCGCCTTCCTCTGCAGGACCACCAGAAAAGGGACTTCAGGGTGGTCAAAGGCTTCGCCGGTCAAGCCGACGAAGATGTGCAACGTCCAACCGTTCGCTTATGTCCAAAGTCTTGGTTTGACGCTGGGTGTGGTGCATCAACTTCAGCTTGACCGAACAGTTTGGTTGCTCCCCTTGACGCCCGTTTGGGGTGTTCTGCAGATCTGAACCCCCAGCCCTACTCAAGCGACAGGGGCCTCCAGAGTCCCAAGACCGTGCAGTGACGGACCGTGCAGTGAGGTCTCTTGGGGTTTCGAGGTCACCTCACGGTCTGTCACCACACGGTTTTGGGATCCCCCAGTGGGTGCCTTCTGTGTCGTCCCAGGCTCCCTGGGCGCATGGTTCTGCTCTCGGTCCCGGCGTTTTCTTTCCTCTTGGCGGCACGTCGCGCAGAACTCGGGGGCTGCCAAAGTTCAAGTCGGGCATGTCCCTTTATAGGAGGACTTGTCAATCATGGTAGCAACATGGTCTAGTGACGATGTTTCGTGCTCTTTCGACTATGTTTGTTTTTTGCTGGACTATTTTTTACTTGTCGTCCAAAGTCCTCCTGCAGGAGGACGTGCCCGACCTAAGACGAAATAGGGGGGATGGAGACCATGGCTGGGGCCGCGAGAACTCCCTTGATCTCCCGGCCCCTTTTGTTGTTGTTGTTGTTGTTGTTGTTGTTGTTGTTGTTGTTGTTGTTGTTGAACATTATTACTTCTAAAGAATAATTATTGTTGGGACCCCTGGTGCGCGACCCCCCTCCAAAACCTAGGCCGCAGCTACATTTTCATCATTTTTTAGCGAAAGCTTCAGAAAAGTGAATTATTACCGGATCCGGTTGTTTTGTTGTACTCCGTTTTCCCTTGCAAAAAACACTATAAAATGAAAATTCTTGTTCTTACTTGATCAAATTGCAAGAATCCCTTGCAAAAAATAAGGTAAAGTGGACATTCGTGCGCGCAAGACGAAATCCTTCCAAAACCTTAGGTTTCGTAGCGATTTTAACATAAAAACATCAAAAACCCAATGGTTTTTTAAGAAAAAATTGTCAAAATGTTCTTCCGCGCGCTCTTGCGGATTCGTAGGAAAACCAACACTTTTTAAACAATTCTGTCAAACGGGCTTTTGCGAGCAACTTTTTCGAACTTCTGCGACAACGTTTGCGCACCTGCCAGGGCCATCATCCCTGTCAAATAATACCATGCGGGACATATTCGTTTTTTCTTCGCGCGCGCACGCCGAAATCTCCAAAAATCATTGGGTTTTTAAGAATTTTAGCACCGCGCATCATAAAATCACACGAATCGCACCGTAGGTCCTCGAAAAACACCTGCGCGCGCACGACCAACAAAAAACACGACGATCTCAGGAACTTGCCCCAAAAATGTGACCAACTCCGCTCTCTCTGTCTCTCTCTCTGTCTGCTCTCTGTCTCTCTCTCTGTCTGTCTGTGTCATGTATTGTATGTCACAATTGCAGGATGCTGGGCACACGCGCGCCCCGAATAAGTGACCAAGTTCTGTGGGTGTGTACCCCACGCCAGTGTAGTAGCCACGGTCGTCCGCACGCCACGAAGTGAAGTGTCCCAACGTCATAGGGCGGGAAGCTGGGTTTGGGTGGTCGCGAAGAGTCGTTTGGATATTTGGTAGAGCTTGAACTGCCCCCCCACGAAGTGGGGGTATTGTCTCGCGTCGCATGAAAACCCTGGCACTGGTGAGAACACTGAGCGTTCGGGTAAAATGATTGTTGTTGTTGTTGTTGTTGTTGTTGTTGAATTCTCATTTCTGAAGAATAATTATTGTTGACCCCCCCCACCGGTGCATAATGTTTTTTCTCAATCAAAGTGTGCCCCTCGACGCTCGCACCCTGTTTTTTGAAAGGGAAAATCTTCCTGCTTAAACTGGGCCCCTGGCCCCCGGGTTACAACAACAACGGCTCCCGCTTGAGACTTCCTTGCAATTTAGCCAGGACCCCCGCTCCCGCCCGAGACTTCCTCGCATGTGATTCAGGAATCGCGCTCTCGCTTGGGACTTCCTTACAATTTAAGAAGGAATCGCTCTCCCGGCGCTCTGGAGTCGCGCTCTCGATGGAGACCTGCTTGCAACTTACTGAAGAATGGCCTTGCGTTGGAATTTCTTGTAATTTGCCCAAGCGCCGCGCTCCCGACACCCAGGCACCCAGGAGTCGCGCCCGTTGTGGCCCCATGTGCATGCCCTTCGTGGCCCCGCTGTCGCCATTTGTGTCCCCCTCACTGTCCTACGTGGCCCAGTTGCTACCCTCAGTGGCCCCATAGTTGCCTTCTGTGGCCCCGCATTATCTGCACTTCGTGGCCCCCGCTCGTTCGCGCTCTTCGTGGCCCCATACGCATTCCCTTCGTGTCCCCGCTGTCGCCCTTCGTGGCCTACTTCGTGCCCTTCGTGGCCCTGCTGTCGTTCTCTCTCGCTCTCGCTTTCGCTCGTCGTCGCGTCGTCGTCGTCGTCGCCGTCGTCTTCGTCGTCGTCGTCGTCGTGGTCGGTCCCCTGTCCGTCCCTCTTGGGGTCGGGTCGACGGTCCGCGGCCGCCCCGCCGATCAGCGCTGCCGCTGGCCAGGCCGACGGTCCGCGGCCGCCCCGCCGCTTGCCGGGGCCCGGCCTGCAGGGAAGAAAGGTATACCCCCCAAAAGGGGTTCGATCGAAGACGAAGAGGGCGGGTATCGAGGGTTTGGAACATACGCGTTATTGGACACTCGAGCATATAAGGGCGAACTGTCTTAAACTTGTTGTTGTTGTTGTTGGTGTTCTTGTTGTTGTTGTTGTTGTACTTGTTGTTGTTGTTGTTGTTGTTGTTGTTGTTGGTGTTGGTGTTGGTGTTGGTGTTGGTGTTGTTGTTGTTGTTGTTGTTGTTGTTGTTGTTGTTGTTGTTGAACTCTCATTCTTGAAGAATAATTATTGTTGATCCCCCCCACCGGTGCACATCGATTTTTTTCGATTGAAGTGCCACCCCCGGGGCTCGCACCTTATTCTTTCTCAAGGAAAGTCTTCCTGCTCAAACTGTGCCCCTGCCCCCCGGGCTACAACAACAACGGCTCCCGCTTGAGACTTCCTCGATTTTTACTCAGGACCCCCGCTCCCGCCTGAGACTTCCGCGCAATTTACTCAGGAAAGGCGCTCCCGTCTGAGACTTCCTCGCAATGTAATCAAGACCCCCGCTCCCGCCTGAGACTTCCGTGCAATTTACGTGGGAACGGCGCTCCCGCCTGAGACTTCTTCGAATTTTACTCAGGACCCCCGCTCCTGCCTGACATTTCCGCGCAATTGACTCAGGAACGGCGCTCCCGCCTGAGACTTCCTCGCAATTTAGTGAGGACCCCCGCTCCCGCCTGAGACTTCCGTGCAATTTGCTCAGGAACGGCGCTCCCGCTTGAGACTTCCTCGCAACTTAGTCAGGGCCCCCGCTTCCGCCTGAGATTTCCTCACAATGTACTCAGGACTGCGCTCTCGCGTGCGACGTCCTCACAAATTATTCTGGAATTGCGTTTCGGCGCTCAGGAACCACGCGCGCGCCAAGGACGCCTTCACAACGTGGTATCTTCCCTCTTCCTTCGTCCTTCCCCCTCCCCTTCCTCCCACTCTCCCTCGTTCTTCCCCTCCTCCTCTTGCAGGGCCCGCGCCAATTCCAATGGCGGGCAGAGAGATGTACGCCCCCGAAGGATTGTCCGCCCGTTCCGGTTTGCCCGTACGTCTAAGCCCGCCGGCCCCAGCAAAGAGAAATAATCCCCCCGAAAGGGGTGTGATCGAAGACGAAGAGGGCGGGCATCGAGGGTGTAGGGTATACGTGTTGAATGACTCGCGGGCAAGTAAGAGCGTACAGCCTTAAAATGGTTGTTGTTGTTGTTGTTGTTGTGGTTGTTGTTGTTGTTGTTGTTGTTGTTGTTGTTGTTGTTGTTGTTGTTGTTGTTGTTGTTGTTGTTTTACTTGTTTGCTTCTTTCGGCACGTCCCCCGCCCCCCCCCATCGTCCGCGCACGTGCCTGGGGGCCATGCTCTACGACCCTCGAGGACGATACACACCGCCACAACCGTGCACTTCTGCTCCCCGCTCCCGGAGCCCCTGCGTTCGCCAACGCTGTGCCGTCTCTCTTGGCGGGCCACTGTTCTGGACCTCCCGCGCGCCCTCCCCCTGCCCTCCCTCGAAGAAGAGATAACTGCATGCACGGACACTCTTGGCGCTCCGCGCGGACTTCCTGGGATCCGCGCTTGGGCCCCCCGTGCGGCGCCTCCGTCGCCGCCCCTGGCGCAGTCCGCGCGCCAGGGAGGGGGGGTCCAGCGTGGATCCAAGAAGTCCGCGCGGACCGTCGAAAGTTCATGTTCGTGGCGTTTCTTCTTCTTCTTCTTCTTCTTCTTCTTGTTTCGCCCCTCAGAGCCGACAGGCAGGTTTGTGCTTGTGCTGTTTTTTTGTTGCTGTTCCCCTGGGCCCCTCCCCGGGACGCCCCCCCTCCTGGACGCCGCCGAAGACCTGCAGTTCGCCCGTAGGGGGGGCCCCTGCAGGCCGCCCCGCGCGATCGCACGCTGCTCTTAAGTCGGGCCTGTCCCTCTACAGGGGGAGTCTTCAGAAATAGTCCAAACATAGTCCGGGGATATTTTTGTTAGTATGTTTGGGCATCTTTTGAGTATTTGGTGAATAATTTCTTATTTTTCGTCAAACATCCCCCTGGAGGGGGACACGCCCGACTTGACGCTGCTCTTGACCCCGCAGCTCCCGGTGCCGGCCCGCCCCTCGTGTGTGCGGCGCGCCGGCTCTCGCGGTGGGGGGGGGGGGGCGCTCCTCGGGGCCCTCGGGGCCGACGGGCCGGGGACGTGTTTCCCGGGGGCAGGGGCGGAGCCCTCCCTCTGCGTTCGGGGGCGGAAGCGAGGGGGGTGGCGACTAGGGGGGGGGATGTCATGGCGTGGGCCAGGATAGTTCCCCAGATTGCATGGCGCCGCTTCTTATCATCTCATGGCGTCCCTGGCCCCCCTCCCCCCCCGCTGGGCCGCGCACATGCCGCGCGCCACGAGTTGCACCCCCCCCTCTTGGACACCCCCCTCTTGGCCGCTCCCGATGCGTGGGGCCCCCGTTGCTGGAGGTGTGGCCGCTGGGGCAGGGGGGTGCCCAGGCATCCGACGTCGTGGGCTCAGAGCGAGGCGCCCAGGTCTGCCCAGGAGGAGGAGGAGGAGGAGGAGGAGGAGGAGGAGGAGGAGGAGGAGAAGGAGGAGGAGGTGAGTGCCTATGTGTGTGTGTGTGTGTGTGTGTGTGTGTGTGTGAGTGCGCGACATCTGTTCTGCATGCTTCTGCTTTCACCCAGACCCCCCCTTTCTAGGCCTCCCAGATGGGGTCCGAGCAGATGGGGTCGGCGGATCGCGCCGCCTCGCCGATGCATCGGCGATGCGGCGGCGATGCGGCTCGATCAGCACGCCGACCTCGCCGATGTATCGCCGATGCATCGGCGACGCATTGGCGATGCGGCGCGATCCTCCGACCCCACCTGCTCCGACCCCATCGAGGATTCCTCCACGCTTGTAGCGTCAGGCGGTATACTCGAGCTACTCCGCACTCGCCGTGGTGCCGCCGCCCGGCTCCCCAGAGGAGAGCGCGCGCGGCGCGTGCTGCACGTGCAGTGCAGCCAGTTTCGGCCCCGCTGCCCAGCGCGCTCCTCGATGCACTGTCGCTCGCGCCGGGAGGCGCCGGGAGAAGCAGCTGCATGCAGCTGGCTCGCGAAGCCCGCCGTTGCCCTTCCTCCTTTCGCCGACCCGTCGCCACGGCGGGATTCCCCCCGGCGAGAAGCTCAGGCCAGAGCGCACCCCAGGACAGCCGTGGGGGTCGGTTTTGAGGAGGAGGAGGAGGAGGAGGCGGAGGAGGAGAAGGAGGAGGAGGCGGAGGAGGAGGAGGAGGAGGAGGAGGAGGAGAGGCCGGACCCCCAGGCGTCACGGCAAACTCGAGGCGGCAGGTTTTGCTGGCCGCTCCGGGAGTAGCAAGAAATGACCTGGGATGAATTGCTGGTTCGAAGGGACAGAGTCGGGAGCTCCAGGGACCCCGTAGTAACTGGATCGGGCGGGGCTGGGGCCAGGACCAATCGTCCCAGAGCGTTCCAGAGAGCCGGATCTCCCTTGAAGGGCTTCGGCGACCGAACGCGGCGCTCGATACACCCTCCAGAAGCATCAGACCTCAGAGGTCCCAGGTTTGCCCGGGTCTGATGTTTTCCGAGTCCCGGCTTCGTCTCAAGTGAAGGGTTCACGACGTTGGAGGTCTGGTGAGGTGCTCGGCGCGCAGCCCGAGGGCCTCTTGGCCGAGGGCTGCCCAGCAGGGGTGCTCCGCATGGAGTCGATGGGGCCAACGGACAGCTTCGCCGACGCCGTGCCTCAGCGCAAGGCGATCTCGGCGCCCGTGGAGCTCGGTCTTCGGAGGGGAGATCTCGCGCAGAATTAATGTTACTCCAAACTTGATTTCCTCGCCGAATATACCAGAAACGATGCGAATGTTCGTTCATCTACGGGACATGATGCGTACGGTGGGGGCGTTGGTTAAGGAATGAGCCCAGGAGGCTGCAGACCCTGGAGGATTCCTTATGTGATGAGGGCAGCGGCGATATCCATGGCCAAGCTTCGACTGGAGTTTCACCGGCCTCCAGACAGACCCTGGACTCCTTATCTAAGGGTTCCTCATCCAATGCCCCCACCTTATTGTGAAGGCCTTACGGCCAGTGCTGCCGACCCTTAAGGTTTTGGCCGTCGATGGCGACGGGATGTGTGATCACAGGAAGGAGCTAAAGGACAACTTGACAGGGTAGGTGGAGGAAGTGTGTGAGGAGGAGGAGACACTTTTTTATTCGTAGATTTGGCGGGGAAACCAAGCGCGGGGTAACTCAATTCTGCAGTCGATCCCCTGCTCGAGGTCTGCCTCTCGAGAGCTCGAGGATACTTCGCACCAAGGCCCGCCTGGCGACCCTGTTCGGCGAGAGCAGCACGGACGAGCTGGAGAGCCCCAAGGACGTGTGCAACCCTCGGATCTCTGCCGACCAGAGCACGGAGTGCGACGGCGAGACCGAGCTCCAGGTCTCCCCGGCCCCGGCCCCCGCTCCGGGAGCCCCTGCGTCGAAAACGCTGTGCCGTCTCTTGGCGGGCCGCTGTTTTGGACCTCCCGCGCCCTCCCCCTGCCCTCCCTCGAAGAAGAACAGCAACACCATAAACAGAAACTCTTGGCGCTCCGCGTGGATTTCCTGGATCGGCGCCCGGCCCCCCCCGGCGGCGCTTCCGGCGCCGCTCCAGGCGCGCTCCGCGCGCCACGGGGGGGGGGGCAGCGCAGAGCCAAGACATCCGCGCGGAGCACCAAAAGTCTACATGTGTATGTTTTTTTTGTTGTTTCTTCTTCTTCTTCTTTTTCTTCTTCTACTCTTGGCGGGCCACTGTTTTTGATCTCTGGGCCCTGGGGCCGTCAAACAACGGCTCAGGATGAGAAGCCGGTCCCAGGGAAGGGGTCTGGACCTCTGAGGGGGTCGCGTCATGAAGAAGTCATGGCGTCGCGGGTCTGGGTATCTTTGCGGGCCACTGCTTTGGACCTGCGGCGTTCTCCCCTTGTCGGGCCGGACGAAAGGGGGGGATCGGGAAAGGGGGGGGTACGAAACCTGCTGCCTGCAGCTGGTTTCGGCCCCGCCGAGGGGTCCGTTCCTCGGCGCATGGCGCCGCCCAGCTACGTGAGCTGATTCTCCCCTCCCCCCTCCATTTGCTATCCCCTCCCCTAGGGAACCGAAAAATTACATAAACATACAAACTCGGAGGTCCGCGCGGATTTCTTGGATCCGCGGTGGACCCCCCTCCCTGGCGCGCGGAGCGCGCCAGGGGCGGCGCTGGAGGCGCCGCCAGGGGGCCCCAGCGCCGATCCGAGAAATCCGCGCGGACCCCCGAGCTTTTATGTTGATGTCGTTGCTCGTTCCCCTACCCCCTTCGCCTGGCCCTCCCCTTGCCCTCCCGCAGGCCTCCGCCAGGTGTCCCCCGTGTCGCTGCGCGGCCCCGTCCCTGCCGCTCGGCCGTTGCCGGCCTCGCGCCGGCCTCGCGCCGCCCTCCGAGGAGGCGCCGACGTTCCTCGGCCCGTCGCGGGGCGCCTCCTGCGAGCGGCCCGGGCCTCTCGCTTTCCTCCCTCGTCTCGCCTTCCCCTTGGCCTTCCTCGCCTCCCTCCATCGGCGCTTTCCTTCGAAGATGCCTGCGCGTGGTGTTCGATTCCGCGTCCTGCAGCGGGCAGCTCCCGGACGCGCCGATCTGCCTGCTGCCGCGCACGTCCGTGGGCTGCCCGCAGCCTACGACTCCGACCGACCGACCGACCAGGTGACAGCCATGCGCTCGACCTACAGCATGGCGCACACCTGGACCGACAGGAGCTCCACAGCAGGCATCTGTACACCACTGGCCATAGAAAAGCCCAGGGTTCGCTAGGGACTGCCCCCCCCCCCCCCCCCCCTCAAAACGCCGCAAACCCTGCAAACAAATCCCTCCGAAACCCTCGGACAAAAGCCTCTGGGAACCCTTCCTGGAGGGCTCCCGGAGGGTTTCGGAAGGGCTCCGGCTGTCTTGCAAGCGAACCAGCCCCCAGCGAATTCTGGACTCTCGAGCAGTCGCGTGCCTGGCCAGGGCCGCCCTGTGCCCCAGGACAGCGCGCAACGCAGACCGCCTTGGCCTCGGCCAGGGCGGCTTTGCGCGCCGCGCCGGGGCCGAGGGGGGCCCCGGCCGGGCCTCCGCGGTGGTGGTGCGGAGGCCCTCCGAGCAGGAGCGCCGTCCCCGCCTACGGCCCCAGCCCGTCCTGGTCCACCTGCTCGGACTCTTCTCCCAGGCCGACGACGAAAGCTCAGAGGAGGCAGAGGTACCCCACACCTCTGCCCTCCCCTCGTCTTTTCTCCTTGCTGGGCCGATGTCGGGTCTCCGGCGCCGCCACCGCTGGATGCGCCTCGGAATCCTGGTGAGAAGGCACCCTGGGAGAGGTCCGGAGAGCAGCGGTGTCGGTACCTTTGGTTTTCACAAGAAATTGCAGAAGCTCAAGCTCTCGGAGGTCCGCGTGGATATCTCGTGGTTCGGTTCCAGGCCCCCCTTCCCCGCACCCCAGGGGCGGCGGCGGAGGCGCTGCCAGAGACGCTGGACCGGAGAGAGGTGTCCAGCGCCGGCCGAAGAAATCTGCGCGGACTTCCGAATGCTCATAATGTCAACGAGCGCGTTTCACTACTCGCAGAGTGTCTACTCGCAGACGTCCTAAAAAAGCATGTCATCCTCTACGCGATGGAGCGTGAAGCCCCCGCGGTGGATTGTGCCCATATGTGAGCAGCTACTTTGCGAAAAGTAGAACGCGCTTGTCGAGGGAGGCTCCTGGGGGAACGCATCGAACCCCAATCGCCCACGAGCCCGATAGCCCAACCCGGTGGCCGATCCATCGGCGATTCATCGCTGATTCAAGCCCGACGGTTCCACCTCCCCCCCATCTCGGGTCGGACGAACGGGGGGATAGGGAAAGGGGGATTTATAACATCTGCTGCGTGCAGCTGGTTTTGGTCCAGCCGGGTGCTGTCCGCACATTGGCGCCTAATGCGCCAGGAGTCGCGGGGAAAGCCAGCTACGTAAGCTGATTCGCCACTCCCCTTCTTACCACTTGGATCACCGCGTCGGCAGATAAGATGGATAGGGGGTGTAGAAGTGGAGAGGGACAGAAGGTTTAGAAGTGGATGCTAAGGTGGGTTCTATCTGAACTAACCTAGCGTTCAACCGCCACCACGTAGCCGTACATCCAGCAGGACGAGTTGGCACAACAACCGCACAGGGCCGCCGAGGGAAAACAAGTCTAACACTGCAACTCAGAATCGCGCTGGAGAAGGGGGCGAGGAGGGAAGACTGCAAAGGCCGAATTACGTAGCAGAAGGGGTGCTCAATTGTGCTGACACAGCTTGTACACCTCTGAAGCCCATTGCTGTCTCGGCCGGCCACGACGCCGATGTTCCACCCAAGTTTTCGGTGTACCATCTTATTGGCATGCCATCAGACGGACGAGCGACACAGGCCCACTTGATATTTGGTGGTACAATTTCTTTGGTCTGCCCAATAACACTTGAGAAAGAGGCTCGACGCCAGCCCTGTCTAGAACGTCTGCGGTTGTAACTCTTGAAATAAAAAAAAGACCAGACACTTAACATGCGCCTCAGACAACGGCAGTGGAACGCATCGAGCCTGCGCCGGTCAGCTTGTAATAGCCAAAGGAAATCGAGGGAATCTAATAATTTGTCCAGGACGCAGCTGTCGTACACTTTGTGTTTTCTTTTCCAGCCCAATGTTGCATGGGGCCAAAGTTTTGCGAGCTGCTTGAAGATACGTTGAGCTTCGCCGAGGCGCCAGGTGACCTCTGGCGTCGCTCTGCCATCGCAAGTGAGCGCTCCACCCAAATAACCCTTACACTGCTTCCCGGAAAACCTTGATCGGGCCTCCACCAGGTTGTGTTGCCGCGTCGTTCGTCGAGATATGCATTTGGAGCGTTTTGCCCCAATTGGGTTCAAGACCAAATTTCTGCCCTTCCAGTACACTAGCATTCAGCATCCTTTGAATATTAACTTTGCTGCGTGAGGCCATCAACGTGTCGTCTACGTACAAGATGTCTCGTGTTACTATGTAAGCCGGCTCAGCCTCGAAAGCAAAATGTTGAAAAATATCATGAAGCATGACTGACTGCACAGCAATGAATACGTAAGGTGAGAGAGGGCATCCTTGAGCGATGCTGGCCACTTGTCGCCTCTTTTTTGATTGCCCGCTGTGGTCGGCATTGGTGAAGAAGCGCTCGGCATAAATAACTTTGACCATGTCCACCATATCTGCAGGAAACCCAAATCGGCGCAGAACGTCGCACATGCTCTCTGGTTTGAGCCTGCCGAACGCCTTGGCCCAATCCAACATTAACAGAATAAGGCCTCCGTGTCTATTGTTATGTGCAGCGTCGATCATGCGCCGGACAAGCATGAGTGCGTCTGCTGTCCCACGCCCGGGGCGGAGGCCAACTTGTAATAGCGAAATCGGCCTGTAGTTTTCTGTTAATGCGATATCTCCATTTTAAAATAAAAGAACTACGTTCGCGCGCCTCCAAGAGTCCGGAATTGTTTTTTGATCCCAGCATTTCTGACATAAGTGAAGCATATTGGCAGAAGCGTCCCGGTGCGAACCCAAGATCTTCCAGAAATCTGGGGGATACCGTCTGGCCCAGCAGCTTTCTCAAGACGAAGGCGGCACAACGCATCTGTCAATTCCTTCATGTTGAATGTCTCCGTGTCGATCGGCAGTGGTTGTCCTATGGGTGCACGCGCTTCTGGGGTTTGCTCTGGGCGGAGCCCACTTATCGGGGTTCTCTAGTCACCCTAAGCCGCGTGGCACTTGCAACCCGCTTATATGCTAGATTCGGCCGGACATCGCCCACCTTAGCATCCACTTGTAGTCCGAGTGTCTCCTTTGCAATCCCCGCGGTGGCCCAAGTACCCCCCTAAACCACTTAGGGCATTTGCCATCCATGTATAAGCCAGGTTTGGCCAGACACCTTAGCATCCACTGCTAACCTCCCTGTCCCCTGGGCAGCCCCCGCGATGATCCAAGTACCCTGTCGGATGGGGTCCCCGCTCGAACAGGACCCCCCCATCGGGGTCCGACAGCTCGCACGCGCACTTCTGGCGCACAGAGATTTCATGCCTTTCCCCGATGGGCCAGTTCTCCAGCCCGGCCACTACTATAGGTAGGACGGGGCGGAAGGGAGGATGGGGAGGTCCTCCTCCTCCTTCTCCTCTTCCCCCCCCTCCTCCTCTTCCTCCTCCTCCTCCTCCTCCTTCTCCCTCTCCTACGTATGGTAGTGGTGGCGAGAAGCCGGCCCATCGTTCCCCACTTCCCCCTCCCCTCATAGGTTTGAGCGTGTGTTGCTCTTTCATCACGCTTTCCTAGCCCCCCCCCCCTTCCTGTCGTCCGACCCGACCATTCCCCCCCGAGATTCGGGCGTCGAGTAATGGGGGTGCGACAGGTGGGGAGGTGAAAAACGGTGCACCCTCAAAAGGCCAGGAAAGGTAATCGTTTCTCCCCCCCCCGAAATGCAGACAACCCGCACAGCAAGGCTGGGCGATTTTCCGAAGGGTACCCTTGCATCCTTGCCTCCTCGGTCCATCCTTGGCCACTTTCGCTGGCCGCGCCCCGCTCGAAACGCTTCGAAACGGCCTTCCAAGGCCCTTGCATCCTTATCGTGCATCCTTGTGATACGGGCCGACTGTATCGCCCCCTCCTTCATTCACGCCCGAGAAGTCCCCCGAGCGGCCCCCACCTCGTGCCGCCCTCCTCCCACCGCGGCGGAGGAGGATGGAAGAGGGGGAGGGGAGGAAGAGGAGGAGGAGGAGGAGGAGGAGGAGGAGAAGGAGGAGGAGGAGGAGGAGGAGGAGGAGGAGGGGGAGGAGGAGGAGGAGAGGAGGAGGAGGAGGAGGAGGAGGAGGAAGAGGAGGAGGAGGAGGAGGAGGAGGAGGAGGAGGAGGAGGGGGGGAGGAGGAGGAGGAGGCGGAGGAGGAGGAGGAGGAGGAGGAGGAGGAGGAGGAGGAAGGAGGAGGAGGGGAGAGAGGAGGAGGAGGAGGAGGGGAGGAGGAGGAGGAGGAGGAGGAGGAGGAAGAAGAAGAAACAGAAGAAGAGGAGGAGGGGGGGAGGAGGAGGAGGAGGAGGTGGAGGAGGCCTCCGTAGCCATTTTGGCTCAAGCCACGGGCTGAGGAGGGGCCCGCCGCCGCGTGGGGTCGTGTCGTCCCCTCGTTCGGCCAGCCCCGTCAGCCCGGGCCAGCGCGCCGCGGCGCCATTAAAGAAGCAAAGCTGAAGAGAAGCGCCGCGGCCGCGACGCCTAGGCTAAAGAAAGACGCCCAGGCAGAAGGAAGAAAGTTGGCACAGGAGGGCCCGCATAGCGCGAGGCCACGCCAGGACACTCTTGAAGGTAGTCGAGGCCTCCAGACTACTTGCAGATCATCACTCAGCACAGCCCTTCGACAACATGGCGAAGAGTTGGAAGCAGCAGCAGCAGCGCGGCGCCTCGAGGGAAAGGTGGTCAGGAGCAGGGACCACACACCTCGAGGCGTCTCAGCGCGGCCCTGGGAAAAGGTGGACAGGAGCAGGGTCCACAGCCCAGGCGCAGCGCCAGCGCAGCGCAGACTGGACTGGCGACTACGGAGCCATTGGTGGGCGGCCCTGGGAGTGGCAGCAGCATAGTCAGCAGCAGCAGCAGCAGCCACAGACCCACAAGCGCCACCAGCAGCAGCAGCAGCAGCCACAGACCCACAAGCACCAGCAGCAAAGCGACAGCGACCAGCACTGGAAGCACAGAGCGCCCTGGAGGAGCGCCTCAGCCAGAAAGAGAAGCGGCAGGCGCAGAAGAAGGGACCAGCTCGACATGCCTGCCGCAGCCCACATCGGCAGCTACCAGTACAGCCCCCAGCAGAAGGCAGTCCTGGACAGCATCACGCCAGTCTCCTTCGCCGTCGCGATGGAGCACGAGAGCTGGTCCGCACCTCCAGATGACGAAGAGATGAGGTTCGTGTGGTACAAGACCAAGTGCCACAGGCTGGGGCGTCTCACCGAGAACATCGCAGGTGCTAGGCTGGCCGGCTTGTGCACAACCAGCCTCGAGCAGGAAGCGGCGATCACCGCCACGAACATCTCCTTCGTCCTGCCCCACAAAGAACGCATGAGGCAGCTCAGGGCCACGCTGGAAAAGCTGGAGGAGGAGCATGCAGAGATGGAGAAGCGGCTCAGCAAGATGCTGGACCAGGAGGCGACGGCAGCCAGAACCATCAGGGTCTACAAAACCCTGATGAGGGAAACCAGAGATCAAATGGCCAAGTCGGCGGGAGTAAAGGACGAATCATCCGAGGAAGACGGGAGCCATGATCCCACCAGAGGACGCACGCCACACCCAGCCGCGAGGAGAAGGCGCGACCCTGCGGCAGCTCCAGCGGCTCCGGCCATGGCCCAACCAGCCACAGCTCAGCCAGCCCCAGCCCAGCAGCCCCGACCAGTCCCAGCAGCATCAGACGAGATCAAAGACGCCATCAGGAGATTGACCGAGAGGCTTGATTCGCAGCAGAAAAAAGAACAGCAGCAAAGCGACCTACTTGCACAAGCAGAGTTCAAGCACAAAAGCGAACTGAAGGCCTACGAGCAGACCATCGCGCAAAAGATGTACCACACGACCGAAGAGCAGTTGGCCAAGCAGGAGAAGTGGCACATATGGGAGGTCAACGCTCTCAAGCGGCACCACAACGCCAAGCTAGAGGAGGAGGAAGCAAAAGCATACGAAGCACAAAGAGGCACCCAGAGGACACAGGAGGAAAGGGCCAAAGGGATGCTCGCAGACCTGCAAATGCATATCGAGATGGAAAAGAAGACCTTGCGCGAGGAGATGCACAAGGAAGACCAGAGAAGAGCAGCCATCTACACGCAGCAGGTCCAGAAGGCCAGGCAGGAGGAGCAAGTTGTGAGAGAGATGGCAACCCAAGAGGCCCAGTGGTACAAGATGGCGCAGGAGCACAACGAGAAGGCGATGCAGGAGATGGCGGAGGCGGAGTACCAGGAGAGATGCGCCCGCCACAGCGCTTATAAGGAGGAGGAGCTGCGGATCGCAGTGAACTATCAGCAGATGGCCCACGAGCATCAGGAAGAAGCCAACAAGCGCGAAGCGATGCGGGTCGTCCTGAACCTGGAGCACGCAGCCATCCAGGCGAAGGCATACGAGATGCAGCACGAGCAGGAAGGGTATCTGGAGCGCGTCGGCGAGCACCAGGAGGAGGTGGACAAAGCCCAAAGGATGGAGGAGGTGGCACTGCAGCGACAAGCAGCAGCCACAAGCGAACTCCATGCAATACAGCAGCAGCAGGAGATGGAGAACCAAGCGGCGCACCAGTACCACAGTACACTGCAGCACCAGTGCCAGCAGGAGATGCAGGCCATCGCGCAGCACTACGCCCACAACCATCATATGAACGAAGCGCAGAGGCAGCAGCAATTACAAGAACTCCAACGGGCACATGATTTGCAAACGGCTGGACTCCAGACTGCACTACGGGATGCCTGGGGAGCAGGAGGACAAGTGGACGAGGACCTGCTAATCGACATGACGGAGGACCTCATGGGAGACACAGCCACGAGCGAGCGTGACCAAGGCATGGCGGACCAGGAGGGCGCGTACCAGAGGGAGCAACTTGAGGCAGACTTACTTCGGCTGCTACCTAGCCAGTACGAACTTCCACATCCAGAACTGCCGCCGTACCTCGAGGAGCTGGCCGAGGTGGGATTTGGAGAGAGGTCCCATACATCGTCTATGCCAACGCCAGAGGAGCCTACCCCCTCGTCGAGCGGCGACCTCAGCTTCCAGAACCAAAGCTTTGTGCCGAGGGCATCCGCCGAAGAGTGGCCGCTCCCCCCACCGCCACCTCAGCAGCGCCAGCACATCGAGGAGTACAACAGGGTCGGCTCCTCTTCGCACTCAGGGATGCTCGAGGTACGGGCGAGCAGCGATTGCATCCCAATTGGCGAATCCGACGACGCTGACCTGCTGGACGAAGAGTGGAATAACCGCCAAGGCCTGAGCAAGGAGAAGGAGGGCGAAGCCCCGACAGACCTCGCCTCACTCTCACCAACGATTCCAGCCGACTCACCCATCCCGACGGAACAGCCCACGCCAAGACACATACTGTTTCCGCCCGTCACGCCTCTCACGCCACACAAAACCCCACAACAGCGTTCACAGACAGCCAAGGCTCCCATGACGACGCTGTTCATCGACCTCAGCCGCGACGAGGAGGATTGCCCCAGCACACCTCCACGGATGCCGATTGAGGATATCACGCCCACCGAGCCACACGAGCCACGACTGCCACCACCGCGTTTCCACTTGGGCACACCAGAGAGGACGAGCTCGGCACCTCCATGCAGAGGTAACCTGAAGCAACCAAGGGAACCCAGGAGGGCGAGGAGCCAGCCGAAAAAGGTCAGGATCTGCGACGCGGACGATGGCTTCGCGGACCCAGGTGACAGAGTGGCATCCTTCATCGAGAGCGGCGAGAGCGACCTCGACGGGGGTCGACTGTCAAAAAACTGATACGGAGTACGCAGGCTGGGGGGCAACTGGCCCAGACCTGCGTCCAGACAACTACACCAGAAGATATCGGGGACATCGGGCCCAGACTCAGAGACCCGTGCGGTGACGAGCCTACGCCCAACGACCCACACCCATGGCTTTCGGCCATACGCACACGATCGCACCTAGCCTCCATCACACTACATAGCTATGACCAAGCCGATGCGAGCCTGGGGGATGCCGCATCCGCTTCAAACCACCAACGCTCTACTAGGGAGCCCCGACTCAAGAGGCGTAGCAGACGAACTACCTGCACTATCAGCTCCCTAGACGCCGCGTCTGTGGGCAAGGGTGGGGACCACCCACAGAACGGCGACATCAAGTCTGATCGCTCCAAGCGCGGACCTGAGCGACTCCCTCAGGCCGCGAGCCCCACTGCCAGCGGGGTTCAGACAAGCAACCAGCACCGCGACAGGGTGAGACTGCAACAAGAGTGGGAGAGCTACTCGAGCAGTCCGACGCAGTGCCAACAGCGTGGACCAAGGCGACACCCCTTGGCCACGTCTGGCTCGACATCCCACTTCGCGGGAGCCGCGGCGGCCCATGCGGCGTCGCAGCCCAGGCACCACAGCCATGCGAAGGAGGACCCAGGCAGCAGGTCGAGACTACCAGATCCATCACATCTGGATGTCTCCCAGCGCCGGGTACTCGAGGAGCACCCCACGCTTGCAGACGACGGAGCCTGGCTTGCCCGCCAACCTCTCGACCCCAGCCACCTGGGCTCGCAAGCAGACCACACGGCAAGCACAAAGACCCCTAGAGGGCTGGCTAGTCCACCAGCGTCAGCCAAATTAAATGCAGGCACCACGACACACCCAGGCACTGACTACAACCGACAGATACAGCATGGACCCATACAAGCCTACCAGCTAGAGCAAATACAGGACACATACCTTGACAGCAAAAGCTACAGCCCTACAGCAGCAGAACCGCACCCCAACGACGCCACAGCTGTTGCAAGAGAAAGAAGAGTGGCGAGGCGCAAAAGATTACTAAGACAGGCGCACAGGGTGGAGATGCGACCAGACTTTGGAGTGCCGCTGATCAATAACCCCTTCGAGGCGCTTGCGGACAGCAGCACCTGCGAGGACGAAGCACTGCCAGATAGCACTCAGCCTCCTGGAGCGGAACATCCTGAGGAGCAGGACTTGGACTCCGCCAGCGAGCGCCCGAGTCGAGAGCGCAGCAGCTGTCCGAGGTCGCGTACTACTTGGAGGGCAGCGCCTCGGTACACATCAGCAGAGCAGACTCCTCGCTCTGACGAGTCCAAACAACATAACGTACCGACCAGGACCTACCCGCGTTGGCGTGTCAGGGCGGGGTCGCCTCACTCTGCAAGGCCGTCGACGGACGGACCTGCTCTCCCCGAGCAGCTGCGGGTTGACTCCCCCTTGCAGGTGCGAAGACGCGAGAGCATGCCTCCGACGGGAGGGTGGCCGATGCCTTGCTCTCGTGACAGCGATGTCGTGCTGGGGCGCTCAACCAGGTCCAACGACGAGCAACCATCTACACTCCCGCCACCGACACCAGCCAAACCAAACCTAGACCCTCAAGAGCAACGCGCAGAGCCAGCACTACCTATCTTTCCACCACCGAACCCAACCGACCCTCATGGCGGCATATCTCATCGACTACGTGACAGCATGCTCCAAGCCCAATCACACGAGCTCCTGTTCAGTCAGGCCGTGCGGGCTGGACCGGAAAACTTGAACGCCGATGAGAAGTGCTGCCAAAAGCCGCCGTCCCCACGGGAATGGGGCACGACGCGGATGGGGACCAAGCCCTACAAGCCAACCGACCACTTGGAGACCGAGCAACCACTCCCAGACGCAACGACTAATGCCAGACAGCACCCCCAGCCCCAGAGGGACGCACATCCCCGACGAGCAATGCTGCCGTTCAGGAGCTACCACGGAGCTAGCGGGCAGCCGACGGGGCGGCAACAACCCATCTCCGCACCACAACGACGTACAACCCCAGCCATGTACCCCTTCCGCATCCCAACTAGGCGGAGCACAACGGCGGAAGACGCCCGAGACAACCAACGCACTAGCCAACACACCAGCACTGACAGCGAGTACAGCGACGACTACCGGCGCTGCAAGCGCAGAAGGAGACGACGACAAAGAACTAGACCCGCAACACACGGGCAAGCGCACAAAACCGACCAGCGCAGAGACGGCAACAGCACGCAGCGACGCTTCCTCAACATCGGATCCCCACAGTTCCTACCGACGCAATTCCAGCAACACATCCAGAAGCTGACATGGCATTACGACCTCGAAGAGCACGACCTGCACGAGCATACCAGGCTGGCGGTGAAGCACCTTGCTCCCTCGAGACCTTTGTCGGCTGTGAAGCGGCACTACTACTTCACCGACGCGTCCTACCATGCCAAAGCACCGGGTACATCAGCATGGGCAGTGGTACACCTGAGAGAGGACGACCAGGGCATCGCCTACTACAGGCACATGTACTCCAACCACGCCCTGTCCGTCAGCGAGGAGATGGCCAACAACATCACCTCCAGCACCAGCCCCGAATTGGGAGCGCTACTCTGGGCAGGCATCGCATGTACACAGGAGGACGATGAGCAGGAAATCGTCATTATCGGAGACAACACCGCGGCTTTGGGAGCGGCAGCTGGAACATCGCGGATCAGATCGAGTAGGAACCGCCCCCTTGCGAGGTTTACACGCATATTATTCCAGCAGTTACAGCTCACAAAGGACATCAGCTTCGAGCACACTCATGCGCATCGAGACGCACCCTGGAATGAAGCAGCAGATATTCTATCAAAATATGCCGCACTCCAACCAGCACCACCACCACCTGCGGAAGAGCTAGTCAATATAGTACAGTATACCAGCACACTCGAATGGGCTTGGATGGCCAACCCAGCGGGCAATGACCTACATGCGTACCCACCGCGGAGGCATGGACGGCTCGAGGAGCACGTCTCGCCCCAGCGGGCTGACGCAGACCACATCCCCGACCTCACCGCAGACAGCTACAACAAGGGCACGCTGAAGCTCAACATCGTGCAGTACAACGCTCAGTCCATGGTGGGCGACTTCACCTCCGCAGACCTGCACCTGGACATCTCCAGTAAATGGGGCTCTAGTCAGAGCCCAGCTTCTGGACCACCATGTACACGTCGCGGGGCTGCAGGAGACACGCTGTAGAGAGGCCATATGGACAGGACAAGGCTTTATCAACATCCAGAGCGATGCGCAGGACGGCAACTGGGGATGTGCACTACTACTCAACGTCGAGTTACCGTACGGGCAGCTCAAAGGGAAAGACCTGTACTTCAAGCAGTCCCAGCTGACAAAACTGTACTCGTCAGCCAGGATTCTCTTTGTCCGCGTGCAGGCTCCTCTGTTCCATCACGTCATCGCCGTTGCTCATGCCCCGTGCCAGAAGGCCAAGGACATCAACGGCTGGTGGGAGCACTTCAGGGAGCTGTGTGACACGTGGAAGCCAGAGATCCTGCTCATCGACGCGAACGCCAAGCTAAGCCACAAGGACGGAGAGGACACTCAATGGTTGGGCCAGAAAGGTCCAAATCAGCTGACAGACAAGAATGGACACGAATTCCACGAGTCTGTCGCCAGCTGCCACCTGCACGTCGTCAACACATACTACGGGAACAACGACGATTACACGTGCCACAAGGACGGGATCTCCAACCGCATCGACTACGTCGCCATGGCTCCCTGCCTGTTCAAGTGCGTGGCGGCTTGCACTGTCTTGAGAGACTTTCAAAAGCCAACCGCCAAAAAGAAGAACGAGCACAACAAGCAGAGGAGGAACTACGCCCAGAACGGCTACGACACGACCACAGACCACATGCCCGTGCTAGTTGAAGTTGTGGGCGAAATCATCGGGCGCCACCGTAGTTCGAAGGGGAACGGGTTATTGGATACTAACAAACTCAAGAACCCAGAGCGTATCACCGCATTCAAGCAGGACCTGAACAACATCAGCTTACCACCGTGGAAGACAGACGTCAACGACCATTACCACGAGACAGCGGGACTCCTTGCCGAGAAGACGAAGCAGCATTTCGGACGGGACCCGCTTACCCCTTGCAACGTCACAATCTCTGAGGCTAGCATGCGCCTATTGAGGCTGCGCAGATACGCTGAGAGCTCCACGCGGACCTACATGAACAACGGGGACCCAGCACCTCTTGAAGTTTTCCGCAAGAGGCTCTGCTATGAGGCGCCTGTCTATGCCCGTGTGGAAGATAGCTGGTATTGCTCTGTGGCAGCCCTTGTTGGAGCGTGCCAGCTCAGTCATGCCACCGGCTGCCTCGGCATCGCGCATGACACTGCCAGGCTCTTCATCGACCACACCAAGGACACGTTCAGACACCAGCTGAGTACCGACCGCAACCATTACTTTCACGAGCTTGGCAGCAAATTGGCGGATAGCAGAACAGCAAGAGACGCCAGGACCGAGTGGCAGCTGACAGAGAAGATTCTAATCCACGGCGGTCGCAAACCAAAATATGTTAGCGCGCTGCCCACTATGCAGCAGCCCGACGGCACCGTCATGGGCAGCCAGGGCGAGATCAGCAGAGCCACCCTGCAGCACTTCGCCAAGATCGAGTCAGCCGACATCAGGGACAAGTATGACCTGGCGGACCGCTACAATATCAGCCGTACCCACATATCGCCACCCGACGAGGTCTCACAGCACCTGCACATGACACTCAACGATCTGGTGGAGAGCTTTGCGGACGGCAAGAAGGGCCGAGCAGGAGGACCCGACGGCAATTTGGACGACGTCCTCAAACTCGCACCTGAGGAGACAGCCCGCCACTGGTACCCAGTCGTCTTGAAGACGATACTGCGAGGCCGAGAACCGATCCAATTTAAAGCAGGTATTGCAGTGAAGCTGTACAAGGGTAGCGGCACGAGGGCCCTCCTGGAATATTACAGGTCGATCCTCCTCAACAACACCGTGGCCAAGCACTACCACAAGTGGCTCCGCGCAACTACGTTGAGGGTCTGCAGCAGCCTGCTGAGAGTCACCCAGCATGGCGGAATCCCGAAGAAGTCAGGCGCGTACTCCACCCATACTATCAAAGCGTTCTTCAGGATCTGCAGGCGGAGACGTCTCAGCGCAGTCGGCATCCTGCTGGATCTACGACAGGCCTTTTATTCAGTTATTCGAGAATTTGTGCTGGGACGGGAAGGGGAGAAGCCTTGGCTCCTAAAGGTGATGGCAGGAGGCGCTCCACCTGAATGGCTCATGCCGGCCATCCAGCAGCTGATAGCGTCTCCAGGCTACTTAGCACTCAACGATGTAGACGAGAACCTGCGATTCCAGCTAGAGGAAGCACACGACACGACATTCTTCCAAGTGCGGGGAGAAGAGCTTTGCGCGGAGAGCCGCAAGGGCACACGCCTAGGCAACGGCCTGGCCGACCTCATCTTCAACATCAGCTTCGCGCACGCTCTGGGCCCACTGGAGCAGGAGCTACATGCAGGAGGGTACCTACTACAACTACCACCAGCGGGCGAACAAGCCATTGTCACGTCAGGCCAGCTCCAAGGGCTGGAAGGGACCCTGCCAGAAGTATCCTTCATGGACGATGCGACATTCCTGTGCGTACTTAACGACAACACGAAAATCGAGAGCAGCATCTTCGACATATTGTCCATCATTGCAAGGAGACTCAAGATCTTCGGGCATGACCTACACCCCAAGAAGACTAAAGCGTTGCTGCATATCGATGGGCACGCCAAGCAGCATATCAAGGCGAAGATTTTCAAGACAAATCCCATCACGCTGCGGCGCGAGGATGGTCAGCCGCCAACTAGCACTGAAGTGTCAACGGCGGAGGTCACGACCCAGGGACTCACATTGGGCAATATCGTGACGAGTGATGGTGGGGAGGGGCCGAACCTTATGAGACGCGTCATAGACCACAGATCCGCAGAGGGCCCCTTGAAGAAGTCCATCTTCCGCCTGCCGCACATCGACCTCAAGGCCAAGCTGCTGTACCTCACGGCGCTGGCGCAAAGCAAGCTGACCTGCGACTGCGAAGTGTGGGGGCCACTTACAGTACAGCAGAAGCAGATGCTGCAGAGCAGACACATGGCGAGTCTGCGGGCCGCCGCAAGACAACAGCGACACAGCGCGGGACATGTACATACCTTGGATGACGAAATATACTTGCTGTGCGACGAAGTACCGATCCACATGTACCTGCGCCGACGGCGCCTGATGTACCTGGCCAGGATGGCGCATGCAGACACGCCCTTCCTCCACCGCCTCATCGACGAACTCTGGGAGGATGAGAAGGCCTGGAACGCTCTTATCGTCGAAGATCTGGACTGGATAAGAAGTTTCCTACTAGACGACGAGGACATCGGCAGCGACATCAGGGGATTGCTGCGATGGCTACGCACACAGCACGTGCGAGCCGCACAAGCCACGATCACCCGTGCGTGGCTCAGGTACAAAGCATGGCAGCACGACATATATCGACATCGAGTTTGGCAAAGGCAGCTACACCGTCTTGCGCAAGAGTTTGGAATGACCACGCCCAACTTCGAGGGGCTGCCGCCCGCACAGCACTGTGGCTACATATGCTATGAGTGTGGCAAGATATTAAAAACTCGGGGAGCATGGAAGCGCCATCGCACCATGGAACACATCGGCTACGACCTTCCCGAATTGCTTGCCCGTTCGACTACCTGCCCTGGGTGCGGGAAGAACTTCATAACGAGATCCCGCATACTCAAGCACCTGAGAAGGTGCCCCAAATGCCTGGCGGTCCTCCAAGCAATCGAGGTCCCAATGGATTTGCAGGAGGCAGCCGAACGCCGAGAAGAAGAACGAGAAGCTGTGGCGGCGAGGAAGGCAATGGGGCATGGAGCTACAAAGGCGCTGGTGCCCGCCCAACAGGTCATGCAGCTCAAGCTGGCCGACTACATAGAGCAGCACCAGCTCCAACTCTCGCCGGCCCCGCCTGCGGCAGCGGACGTCCAAACAGCGACACCGCCTGCAATCGTATTCTCACCGTGCAGGCCCATGGTTACCACGGCTATGTTCTTGCTGCACCTTTTCTCGGGCAGACGTCGAATCGAGGATTTCCAGTACCACTTCGAGATGAACATTCGGGAATGCAACTTGGTAGTACTATCGATCGACGTGCAGATAGACCCCGTCAAAGGAGACCTGACGAAGCCAGACGTCGTCGACTTTTGGTGCGCAGCGATACGACAGGGCAAAATATTTGGTATTGTGGCGGGCCCGCCCTGCGAGACGTGGTGCTCATCGCGCTGGCATGCCGCCGAGGGGAAGGCACCTCGACCACTACGTACACATGAAGCCCCCTGGGGCATACAAGCAGCTAGCCAAGCGGAGCATCAACAGATCGCACTAGCCAACGAGCTATACAGGACAGCTTTACTACTCATCACCACGGGCCTGCAGTACAACGTCTCAGCCGTACTCGAGCATCCCGCCCCAGCCACATGGTGCCCTCAAGCGCCTAGCAGCTGGCAGCGAGCAGAGACGCTCTGGCTCCTGGAGCAGACGGGCGTCGAACTTCACTACATAGACCAGTGCCAGTTCGGGCAGGACGCGAGAAAACCAACATGTCTGATGGCGGCACACCTCGGTGAACTCGCACAGGAGCTAAGGGCGGTACCTGGGGGACAGCTATGCCGACATGCGGGACATGCCGGAGTTTACGGACGAGACGGCCAAGGCGGCTGGAGGACCGCCCCCCTCAAAGAGTATCCATCAAGGCTGTGCAAGGCAATGGCTACCGCCTTCGCAGCCCACTGGGGGCAGCTTGCTGACGCAGAGGCAATGTGGGCCGAAACGGACGACTGCTACCACAGGTTCTACGCCCCCTTGGATTACTACATGGAGACAGACCAGATCGGCCATGATTGTCACAGGGCATGGGGCAACCATCGGCGCTAGCAATTGGCACCGCGGCGGCTTATTTGGTGCAGTTAGTCGAGTCAAGCGTCCAGTATTATATACTTTTGCCCCGTAAGGGAACACTGGTCTGCAATTTGGCGCAGACCACCGGCTTGCTACAGATTTGATGGCAGCTGGCATTACAATATTTTATACAGAGTATTTCAGATTGGCAGCAGAAGTGTCAGCATCAGCGCACCTACGGCATGGCCCAATACCCTGTTGCTAACGGGTTACTGGTACGGATGCGACCTGGACAACGATTGCGTGCCATCTCGAGGGGGGGGGACCCGTAGCGCCCATACGGGTGGGCACGATCCCTCAATGGCGACGGAGCGTGCCCCCCCCTCGAGCACTTGCTGGATTTATCGACTTTCCTAACATTGGCATTGTTTACCAATTATTTGGCCCTGGGCAGGCATTACGGTGTGCTGCTTAAGTCCTGAGGAAGCCCCGAATGCGTGGGAAGACCTCAGGCAGCGTCGCCAACCTTGGCTATCGTTAGAACGCAAGACCTGGGGAAGCCCCGAATGCGAGGGAACGCCCCAGGCACAAGTCGCCACGTTTTGATGTGCACCGCGGCGGCTCCTGGAGATCTACAATATGGATGGCGCCAGCTGGCTGGCAGCGGGCGGCCCATTGGCCGTCAGCGTATCACCGACCGACATCGACAGCATACCCAACACGACCCCCTACAACTCCTTCCAAGTCAACGCTGTCCTGGTGAGGATCAAACTTCGAGACGGGCTCGAAGGGCTGGGGGGGAAGGACGAGTACTTCCCGCGCCCGCCAGCGGGGATGGTGAGGGGCAGGGGGGGGGTAGGACGGCCACTGCCCGCGCCCCCGCGGTCCGCCCTAGCTCGCCACCCCCACCATTCCCATGGCGAAGGAGGAGCTTACCCGATCGCCGACGCGGCGAAGCTGAAGGCAGCAGAGACATTCCCCACCGACGACAACAGCAAGCACCAGGCCTGGGGTTCGCCCCCACCGAGGGCACCGTGACCCCTAGCCATAGCGGGACGAGGTGGGGCCGCCACGAACCCCACTTGAAGTCGGTGCATGGAGGCCTCTCATGTGCGCCCATAACCCACAACACAACCCCAGCAACAACACGCTATCCCCACGACCTGACCATAGACACTCAAGACGACCATCTACAGCCTATGGGACTCGCCACCGTCAGATCACCCAGCCCGCAACCACCACCCATCCAACCACCATCACCACCTCGATTCCACCAGCCCACTGAAAGGAGGACAGGAGCAGGGTCCTCAGCAGTGCGGCACGACTCAACCATGACAGTGCCTGCTGAAAGGAGGACAGGAGCAGGGTCCTCAACAGCCAGGCTCGAGCAACACGCCATGGAGACACTGAAAAGGAGGACAGGAGCAGGGTCCTCAGAACCAATCTCCAGATGGCACGCCCGCAGAAAGGAGGACAGGAGCAGGGTCCTCAGCTGCGAGGCACCACAAAGACTATCAACCCCAGAACCTCCACCCCATCAACAGCAACCACCACCTTGACGAGACCAGCCCGCTGAAAGGAGGACAGGAGCAGGGTCCTCAGCAGTGTGGCGTGATGAGCCTGCCACATCGGAAGCGGTGCTCAGCACGTACGACATCTCAGAGGAGTCCAAGCAAAGTGAAGGAGGCGGCGCACCGTGCGCCGCGGCGAGGCCTTCCCCAGCCTCGCGTGGCAGGCGAGGAGATGGCTGCAGGGCCGCCGAAGTCCAAGAGAGGCTTGGCGGGCCTCCACAGCGCCATGCGCCGAAGGGTGGAGGCCGCCGCAGAGAAGGCGGCCATCCATCCGATGACACGGCGGCTGGGCTCAGCGCGAGGCGCCGAAGGGAGCCCAGCCGCCACACAAGAGGCCGACCGCCCACAAAGAGGCCGAAGGCCTGGCTGCGCGCCGTGCTGCCTGAGCTGGCACGGGCGAGCGCGGCGCCCGCTGAGGGCCCAGACGGGCCCTCATCTTTTTAGTTTTGCTGAAACCCGGCCCCCTTTCTCCCTCCTCTATGTTTTATTGGTCCCTGGCTCCCTACTTTCCTCGGGGTCGGGTTCCCGGGGCCGCTGTCTGAGTGCCCGCACGGCCCTAGAGGGCCGCTGCAGAGCGCTCCGCTCCCGCGGGGCGCGCGACAAGACGCTGCGTAGCGAGAAACGTAGAAACGTAGGTGGAGGAGGAGGAGGAGGAGGAGGACCCTTCCCCAGGGGCGGCGATCCGTCCTGCGGCCTGCCGCTCGAGTACCTCGGCCCTGCGGGCGGCGGCGGCGGCCTCACGGGCGCCGCGGAGCCCGACGGCGAGACGCCCACGCCGTGCATGACGCCCACGTGGTCCGCCCGCCGAGCTGCGGCGCCCGCGAGGCAAACTGCTCGAGCAGTGGCGAGGCATCCCCAGAACCCCCTCGCGTCGTGACAAAAAATCACGACGGGAGGTGTTTCGATATTCTCGGCCTATGGGGGCCCTCACCGGGCCTCGCCTCGGGGCCGTCAACAAAACGACTCAGGATGAAAAAACGGCCCCTGGGAATGGGTCCGGACTTCTGGGGGTGGACGTTGCGAAGACATCGCGACGTCGGGGGTCTGGGTCCCGGCTGGCCTGCGGGCCCATCACAGAGTGTTCTGAGAACCCTTTGTGGTCTGCACGGGGTGTTCTCTGAACATGTTTTACCGAGGACGCCCTGTGTTAACACACGGGGTGTATGTTCTAAGAACACTGTTGCTTTGGCTATTCGAACCTCTCCGGGGTCTAAAAACAGTTCATGGTATGCGTATTGCAATGCCTGGACGGTCGGCCCCTGCTCAGACTGCAGCGCTTGGTCGCTTCCTGCTCGCCTTCGGGGCCTCCTCGGGGTCTCGAGCCTCGAGGAGCGGCGCTCCCACAGCTGTAGGGCGCCGGCCGGCCTCCGGCACATGGGCGCTCGCCCTCGTCGCCGCGGCCGGCCCTCCCCCTCGGGAGAATCCCAGCCAGAGCGCCACCCCTGGGAAGGGTCTGGGGGTCGCTTTCTCGGAGGAGGACAAGGCACCCACGTCGCTACCCTTTTCTCTTCTTTCTCCCTTCTTGGGCTTCCTGGGGTGGCCCTCTCGTCGCCACTGCCGGCCTCGCCCCAAGATTCTGGTCCGGAACGTGCCCCGGGAGAGGTCCCGGGAGAGTAGCGGTATCGGTGCGGTGGGGGCGTTGGTTAAGGAATGCGCCCAGGATGCTGCAGACCCTGGAGGATTCCTTATCTGATGAGGGCGGCGGTGATATCCATGGCCAAGCTTCGATCGGAGTTCCACTTGCCTCCAGACCCTGGATTCCGCCACCGAGCCCCAGCGCGTCGCCCCCCGAGATCCGTTGGCGGCGCGCCAGGGGGGGGGGCGTGGGGCGAGGGGGGCTTCCTTTTGCTCAGAAGGCGGGGGGGGCGTTTTCGAATCTCTCCCTGCCGTCCTCGGAAGCTCCATGTTTCTTTTCTCCGAAGTTCTCCTGTCTCGAGGCGCTCCTGTCCGCGGAGAAGGCCAGACGGCGATGGGCCTCCCTTGCCCTTCCCGGAAGGCTTGAGGCTTGTCAGGAGGCAGGTTTTGCTTAGACGGCTGAGTCATGGGAGCGAGCGGTTTAGAAATGCACCCCATTCTTTCCCTGGGGGCCTCAAAACAGTTGAGTTGCATAGGCAGACCCATTCAATACAGCCGCCAGAATTGATTATCAAACCTTCTGCACCCCCTGCAATTTTTCTGCCGTCGTGGTTCAAACTGATTTTACATTCGTCCCCCCTGCGCTCGCTGGTCCACCTATGGCGCTGGAAACGCACAGCGTCGGTGCTGTATTTTCGCAGCTCCAGGATGGAGGAGAGAATGGCGGAGGAGGAGGAGGCGGAGGTGGAGGAGTATAATTAGTGCGCGGGGAAGGAGTGGAGGAGGGAGGAGGAGAGAGGGAGAGGAGGCGGAGGACCAGGAGGATGAGCAGCAGCAGCAAAAAGTGGAGGAGGAGGTGGAGGAGGAGGAGGAGGAGGAGGAGGAGGAGGAGGAGGAGGAGGAGATGGAGCAGCAGGAATATGAACAGGAATGATAATGCGAATCGGAATAGGAATGGGAATGAGCAACGGAATGGGGATAGGGATAGGAACGGGGATAGGGACAGGAGCAGGGATCTGAATAGGAATAGAACTAGCCGTGGGTCCCCGCAGCCTCCCAGAGCCTGGGATTGTCCGCCCTCCGTCGTCCAGGCTCCTTCGGCCCCCCCCTGGCCTTGATTTGTCAGCCGTGAGCCCCTCCCTTGCCCCCCAGACAGCCCACGACTGTCCGCCCTCCGTCGGCCCGCTCCCCCCTCCCCCATCGTGTGGGGGCAGGCAGGCCGGCGACGTCCTTCTTGATTCACCGTCTGCCCCGGATTTGTGGAACCGTCTGCTCCAATAACGTCTCTGCATCCTTGCGCGTCTCGTGTGGGCAATCTCTCACAATGGGAAGCTCTCTCTCTCTCTCTCTCTCTCTCTCTCTCAAGGCGAGCATTTCTGGAGAAAAGGTGAGCTCATTCGTAGCGTAGCGCCTGCCAGTGCGCCGTTGTGCGTGCGGCCATTTGACCTGACTCTGCCAGGCAGTCTTTGTCTAGTGGCCATCCCGCCACCGTACCTAGGTTGTAGGTCAAAGGCCTGTGGGGATCTAGAGGGAGGCCTCTCGGAAACCTCGTTGAGGCGGCTTTCTGGCGGGGTTGTTTCGGGGGGCCGTGGGGCCGTCAAGCAACGATCTGACATGAACATGCGGGGCGTTCTGGGGCGTTCTGAGACTGGCCTCGCCTCCGAGGGCTTGAAGGAGTTGGCATCTCTGCCCGTGCGGAGGGCGGCTGAGGGCGGCGTAAGCCAGCACGGGGGCGGCTCCGCCGGCGGAAGCTCGACGTGGGGCTGCGGAAGTAAACCCAGGTCCCCGACGTCGTGATTTTTTCGCAACGTCGACCCCCAGAGGTCTGGACCCATTCCCTGCATGGGGCCGGTTTTTCATCCTGAGTCGTTTTTTGACGGTCTCGAGGCCCGGTGAGGGCCCCGGGAGGCCGAACATGCTGAAAACTTCCCGTCGTGATTTTTTCACGGCGCGAGGGGGTCTGGGAACGTCGCGTCACCCGGGAAGGTGCCAGAGAGTTCTGTGGCCCGTGTGCTGAGCCACACACGCACAGCTTATATTTTGTAAGTCGGGCCTGTCTCTCGCTGCAGGAGGAAGATTCAAGAATCAAAAAATAGCCAGGGGACGATCTGTCGACCTTTTTGTTCTGTTTGTTAAAACAAATAACTAACACCAACAAATAATACAGCATAACAACAAATAGGCTTGAATATTTTTTGAATGGGCATGCCCGACCTAAGGGTACTGCTCCTCTGCCGAGCCGGGCCAGCGTCCGCGAGGGCCCCCCCGGGGGCCCGAGAGCACGGCGGAAGGCGTCCGTCGTACAGTCGAGACGTTGAAGCCCAGACCCCCTCGCGCCGAGAAGAGAGCACGACGGGAGGTTTTTTGCCGTACAGTCGAGACGTTGAAGCCCAGACCCCCCCGCGCCGTGAAGAGATCACGACGGGAGGTTTTACGCCGTACAGTCGAGACGTTGAAGCCCAGACCCCCTCGCGCCGTGAAGAGATCACGACGGGATGTTTTCTTCTATTTTCGGCCCCCGGGGGCCCTTCTTGAGCCTCGGGACCGCCAAAAAACGACTCAGGATGAAAATCCGGTCCCGGGGAATGGGTCCGGACCTCTGTGGGGATCGACGTTGCGAAAAACTCACGGCGTCGGGGGTCTGGGACAGGACCGCCTTGGGCTCAGGAGGGGCTCAGGTTTTCGGGCCGTTCCTTGGGCTTGGTCAGGGAGCCGACCGATTGGTGGCCGAGGCTCCCGTGGCCAGGCAAGCCCTTCCGTTCCTTCCCGGTTCCTTCTGGTGGCACGCTGGCTGTAGCCTTCTTGACAACGCCCAGACCTGAAGGTCGATGCAGCAGGCGATGATGGCGGCGGCGGGCACCGGGCCGGCCCTGCCGGTGGTCGAGGGCCAACACGGGGTTGCATGTATGTACAGTTCTGGTATTGCTTGGGGGCCCGCGTAGATCTCCTGGGTCGGCGCCAGGGCCCCCCCATCCCCGCACCGGTGCTCCCAGGGGTGCGGGGAACGCCCCCGGGGTGGGGGGCGGCGCCCGGAGGCGTCGCCCAGCGAGGGGGGTCGGACGCCGCCCCCAGGAATGCGCGCGTGCCTCCCGATAGGCTCACGCCGCGGTGATTCGGGAGCGAGAGAAGGACGTACACGTACATGAATCCACGCTGTTTCCGAGATTTCGCATTAGGCGAACATTCATACCACGCGGCCGGTCTCGCGGGTCAAGTGGCCGTGTTCATGTACACAGTTGGGCGCGTACGTCCTTTGAGGGCTCCCTAGTGATGGGGTGGCGACGCCAGTACGGGCGTTCAAGGCTGGAGCTCACCAGCTGCCTGAACTCAGGCAGTGTTGAACTCGAAGAAGAAAGACGCCATAAACAGAAACTTTTCGCGCTCCACGCGGGTTTCTTGGATCCGCGCTGGGCCCCCCCCCCCCGGGGCGCCTCCGGCGCCGCCCCTGGCGCACTCCGCGCGCCAGGGAGGGGTCCCAGCGCCGATCCAAGAAACCCGCGCGGAGCGCCAAACGTGTATGTTTATGATTTTCTCTTCCTCTAGCCTCCGGTATCGGAAGCCAGTGATCCTTCAAGCTTGCACGATGAACCAAGGGTCGGGAACCAACGCCCACGCCATCGCGGCGTGAGTGGCGCAGCAAACTGAAGTGGGTCGACTGCGTGGACATTCGTGCACAAGCTGCCAGCGCAGCGCGCGGGAGCGAGCGCCTCGCCTCTCCACGCGGCGTGCCGCGCTGGCGGCTCGCGCGAGCCACCGCGCAGGGCCGCCGCGCCCTCTGCCGGCGCGTGCGCCTGCCGCGTGCAGCGCGAGCTGCACGCCCAGAGAACGCGCGCGAGCCTGCCGCGTGCAGCTCCTTCGCCCGCCTCTCCCAGAGGTGGGGCCCGTCGACCTCGCCGACCGCCTGCAGCGCGCGCTCTCCCTGCAGGGCGCTGCCGCGCCGCTCCCGCCGGCCACGGTCACCCTGCCGCTCGCGGCGCGCCCGCGCGCGGGCGACTTCGCCGCCGCCGCCGCGCTGAGTCCGTCGACCCCGCTGGCCCCGCCGGCCCCGCTGGCCCCGCCGGCTTCGCCTGCGGCGGCGGAGGCGCCGCCGCCGCCGGCGCGCCCCGCGCCGGGCGGCTTCGGCGCCCCGCCGGCCCCGCAGGCGCCGCCGGCCGCGCGGGCGGCCGCGGGGACGCCGCCGCCGCCGCCAGCGCACCCTCCGCGGGGCGTCTTCGGTGCCGCGGCGGCGGTGGAGCCCCTGGGCGGCCGT
>CAUYUJ010003811.1:0-27500 GCA_963575745.1 Prorocentrum cordatum | reverse complement strand
CCTGGGCTTCGCCCACTCGGGCCGCCTGAGGCCCCGCCTTCCTGTACCCTGTCTCCCTAATTAAAGCTGTGCGTAGCCCGCCTAGCTTTTAGCGGAAGAGGTTCGCGCTCGCCCCGCAGATCAAAAGTGTTGGCTCGACGTGTGGGCCGACGTTTTGGCGGTCGCCTCGCGCCTCGCGTACGTTTCCGGTCTGCGTGTTGAGCTCCGTGTCGACACGCCCCGTGTTGCGTGTTGCGTATGGTGGCAGCTGAGGATCGGGGGCGGGCGAGGGCGGGGGGGGGGCAGTGAGAAGGGGCGAACCTTCTCGGAAGGCTCGGAAGTCCCGGCCTTCGGAGGAGTCTTCGAGGCCTTCCCTGAAGACGCTTTGCGACGGAAAGCGTGACGTTCCCACGCCAAACACCGATGGACGTCCTGGGGTCCCAGGGTTGGGTTTCTTGTGGAAGGTCTCTTGTGGTCGGGCCCCTGCTGTACCCATCTGGGGGGTGGTACGATCTGAGCGGTGCCAGCCCCGCTGCTCGGCGGACGCGCGCGCAGACCGCAGAGAAGCAAAGGAGGAGGAGGAGGAGGAGGAGGAGGAGGAGGAGGAGGAGGAGGAGGAAAAGGAGGAGGAGGAGGAGGAGGAGGAGGAGGAGGAGGAGGAGGAGGAGGAGGACGAGAAGGAGGAGGAGAGGAGGAGGAGGAGGAGTCTTTGACACAACGGTCCCAAAACGGTTCAATGACATAAAGTGCGGTGACCTTGAACCCCCCCCAAAGACCTCAACCGCACGGCCCGTCGCCGCTGCACCGTTGTTGGGCCCCTCGGAGGCACCCGTCGCCCTAAAGATCTCCCTGGAAAACGGCAGGCGCGACGCATCGGACGACTCGAGGCGGACGACGTGAGTTCAGGCCAGACATGCCGTGGCATCGGTCTCGAGAGGGGCGCCCGGCCGTCCCGAGGAGGTCGCCCTCCACGCGCAAAGGGGGTGGGGGGGGGAGGACTTTTTAGAAACACCCCTGCTTCTTAGAAGGCGCGGGCCTTATCTTTTGATGTAAGGCCGGCGCCTTCTAAGAAGCAGCCTCCTTCTAAGTAGCCTTCCCCCTCCCTCCACCCACTTGTGCTCGCCGCCAATCCTCTGCCCCCCCCCAGCGAGAGAGGGGCGAAGGTTCGCTTCGGCGGCGCGCGAGGGGGGGAAGTGCGAAGGAGGAGGCCCTTCCAGAAGGCGGCGGGGCTTCTCAGAAGCCCTCGTGCCTTCTGAGATTTGTTTTGTCCTCGGAGAAGGCTTAGGAAGCTTCTCAGAAGGCCGGGGGAGGACCTCCGAACCTTCTGAGACGGCCTTCTCCTTTTCACTTCCCCCCCTCGCTCGCCGCCGACCGTTGGGGTGCGCAGACTGGGGGGACGAGAGATGTGGGTGCAGCAAGGGCCCAGAAAGGGGGCCTTGTGGACCCGAAAAGGATACCTCTTTCTTTTTTCGTTTATCGCCCCCCAGGAATTCGCGCCCAGCTTCGAGCGTCGAGGCGCTCGGGGCGATTTTCGTCGGCTCTTGGTGGTTTTCCACCATCGGGGCGCCTCCCGGCGGCTGCGCCTCGCCGAGATCGTTCTGGGGGTGCCCAGGTCAGCCCGAACGGCCACGGGAGGGCTATGGCGGCACGAGATGAGGAAACTCCCAACTCTTCTGCTCTATTCGTTTTTCGTTTTCGTTCTCTGAACTATTAACTTCCCGCCGCGCTGATTAGTTTTTGCGTCGTCGCGTTTCTTGCTAACTAACTTCCTGTGAGAGTCCTTCGTTCTTCGTTTTCTAGCTCACATGTATGTTTGCGCTTCGTTTTTTATTTCCTCGTTAGAGTCGCACGTACAAGGGCCTGTTGGGGCTTCAACCGATTTGTAGACATATGGTACCACGTTTGGACATGCTCGAAATGGGGGCCCGCTCGCATAGTAGACACTGTCAAAGTACACGTTCGTACGAATAGTTCCTACGCGCACGATGGTCATCTTACGTGCGCCATGTGCGCGAGGTCGTTTCGTCCATGAGGCGAACGACGCCTCACAGCGTTGACCGCCGCCTCTCTTGATGATTGATGTGCGCGAAATTCGTTCCTATGTTTTTCTAGGGTAAAGGCTTAGTGCTCATTCCAAGGTTCTTCCAGCGTGTTTTTTCCCGCAGGCAGTCATTTGCAGCTTTGAGGAGTGTGGGGGGGCAGTGCCACTGCCGCGCAGGCTCAGCCGCGGGTGCCAAGCATCGGGCTCATCAGTTCCCCACCAAGGCCGAACCCTTTTCCGGCAGTTCCTCGCGTTGCTCACTCTTGGAGCTTTCCTGCGAATCTGCACCACAAGAGTCACCCCCGCCACCGCCTCTCTTCGGCTGCTATTGCCACGCGGGGGAAACCTCATGGTCCCAATTTGCAGGCCAATCCAAAGGCGGCGCCTGCGCTACTTTGCCGAGGTATTGGTGCAAGCCTTGCTGCCACTCCTGCGCCCTCGGAAGAGGGCCGCCTTTATTCGGAGGTCCACAAATTGGAGGCGGTGGCCAGGAGAGCCCCAACGACTCTGTCAAGTCTGTGCGGGCGTCTGCCTGGTCTTTCTTGGCCAACTCTGCGTCGGCTCTGCTGGTCTTATATTCCTCGGCCTCGGCCGCGATCTTCTTGAAGGCGTTCTCGGGCAAAAGCGGTTTGACCTCGAGTTGTTTCTGCTTCTTTGCAGTCGACTCTTGCAGTGCAGACTCGTCGAAAAGCTCCAGGAGTTGGCCCTCTGTGTTCTTCGCCAGAGCTAAAGAATTTCTACGCGGAGGGCGCGAAAGTTTGGCCATCATGTCTCGAGCCCACGCGTTTCCAGGACACGTTGGGGACGCCATCCCTTCGTTTTTGTAATTAACTTGTGTATTACGGGTTCGGCTCAATTTCGTTTGAGTTTTCTTAACCAACTATTTGTCGGGCCGCCACGGTCGTCGTTCGCTTTGTTAACTAACCTGCTGGGGGGAGGGCTCGTCGTTTTCAGTTTCGTTTTCTCGTATCGCCGGGAGAGTAAGCTATGACCCGAACACCAGTCGGATTACGTGCAATGGAAGGCGGATCGAAGAAAACATGTCGGCGTAGACAAGAGCATTCGGAGCTCCGCGCGGAGTCCTTGGAGCGGCGCTTGGACCCCCTGGCGGCGCTTGCGGCGACGCCCCTCGCGCGCTCCGCGCGCCATGGATGGGGGTCCAGCGCTGGCGCAAGAAATCTGGGCGGACCTTCGAACGTCTTTGGCACTGCAGGTTTTCTTCTTATCTTATAATCGTCGTCGTCGGTCGACGGTGGAGGATGGAGGTTCGAGGTTTCTGAGCGTCTTTGGCCTTCCAGAGGCCTTCAGGACCTCCCGGGATCTGATTATACGGGATGCTCCGGAGACCTCCCTAGGAGCTGAGCGACAGAGACCACGGCTGCGTGGTCACGGTGCGCAGGATCCAGCACCTCGGCTTCGGAGCTGGAGAGGTGCTCAGGGACTACTTCCAGGCGTTCGGTGCGGTGGACAGCTTAGCCGTCATCGGTCTTCTGGAGCCCCTCTAGTGGGGCCCTCTTGGGGACATCGGTCCCTCTTGGGGCCATCTTGGAAGCCATCGATGACAGATGGCTGCGCCCCGCTGGCGGTGCCGACCAACACTGCATCGGGGGCACTGGGGCCCGTGGAAGCTTGCGTTACGTCGGGCATGTCCCTCTACAGGAGGCAAATTCAGAAATAGTCAAAGATAGTCTGGGGACGATGTTTTTTTTTTTTTTTTTTTTTTTTTTTTTTTTTTTGTGAATAGTTATGAATCTTTTTTGACTGCTGATTATTTTTCCTCCGAGCTCGGCCTGTAGGAGGACATGCCTGGCCTACAGCTTGCGCCGGCATCCCAGCCGCGCTGGCTGTGCAGGATTGCGAAGGCGGCCGGTGCCGCCGACCCTGAATGGCGACGACGACGAAGATGACGACGACGACGCGCTGGCTGTGCAGGATTTCTTCCCATCCAGCGGGCCGGGGTGATGATTAGGGGGGGGATATCATGGCGGGGGCCATGAGATCTCCCCAACCATCATCTTGGCCTGCTAGATGGGGTCGGAGTAGATGTGGTCGGAGGATCGCGCCGCATCGGCGATGCATCGGCGGTGCGGCTCGATGTGGGGCCCAATTTTCTTCACGCCGGCGTCGCCGATGTATCGCCGACGCCGCCACTGCATGGCCGATGCATGATGCATCGGCGATGCATCGCCGATGCATCGGCGATGCGGCGAGATCCTCCGACCCCACCTACTCGGACCCCATCTCGGCGGCCTCTACATCATGGCGCCTCTTCTTATTTCAATGCGTCCCCGGCCCCCCCAGGGGTCTTTGTCGGGGGCGGCCACGAAGGGGGTGATGACTAGGGGGGGAGGGGGGATATCATGGCGGGGGCCATGAGATCTCCCCAAACATCATGGCGCCTCTGCTCATTTCAATGCGTCCCCGGCCCCCCCTGGGCCGCGCACGTGCCGCCGAGCATGATTTTGCGCACCCCCCCTAGTTGGCCACCCCCGACTGGAGGCCGACGGAGGTTCCCCAGGGGGGCGGGAGGCCCCTGGAGGCCCCCACCCCACCCCAAGCTGTTGGAGCGCGTCGAGCCACAAGTCGGGTATGTCCCTCTAGAGGAGGAGCATTCAAGTCGAGCCAAGGGGCGGTCCTCGGCCTCCTCCACCAGCGCCGCTGCGGTCGGCGGGGGACCGAGGTGGAGACCGTGCTGATACCGCGGTCGCACGTGCGCTCGATCTTCCTGGTCTCGGGGCAGAAGAGGCGTCAGGCGACGGCACTCGAGCCGCCCTTGCGTCGAGGCAGACGAGGAGGGGCGCCGGGAGGCGGAGAAGGAGGGAAGAGGAGTGGAGAGAAGGAGGAGGAGAAGGAGGAGGAGGAGGAGGAGGAGGGAGGAGGAGGAGGGAGGGAGGAGGAGGAGGAGGAGGAGGAGAGGAGGAGGGGGAGGAGGAGGAGGGGAGAGGAGGAGGAGGAGGAGGAGGAGGAGGAGGAGGAGGAGGAGGAGGAGGAGGAGGAGGAGGATGGAAAGTGGAGGAGGGGGCAAAAGCGGAACGGTGATGGGGACTTGCCCCCCTCCCCACCCTCGCCTTCTCCCCCATCCTCCTCCTTTCCCCTTTCCGCCTCCGCCTCGCTCCCCCGGCCTCCTCGTCAGGGTTCTCCTCCTCTTCCTCCTCCTCCTCCTCCTCCTGTTTCCTGCACTTCCTCGAGGGCGGAGGCCATGGCTGAGGAGGGGGCGTCTCCAGGCGACGGTCCGCGAGCGGCCCGCCCACCTGGGCTTCGTCGTCATGGAGACGGGGGGCCGGGCGGGAGGCCCCCCAATGGGTGCGGCCAGGGGCTGCTTGGCGGGACGAGGGGGAGGGGGAGGGGGACGAGGAGGGGGAAGGGGACGAGGAGGAGGAGGTGGAGGAGGGGGAGGAGGATGATGATGAGGAGGAGGATGAGGAGGAGGATGAGGATGAGGATGAGGATGAGGATGACGATTCTGATGATGATGATGATGATGATGATGATGATGATGATGATGATGATGATGCAGCTGCTGCTGATGATGATGATGACGATGATGATGATGCTGATGATGATGCTGCTGATGATGACGATGATGATTGATGATTATGATGATGATGCTGATGATGATGTTGCTGCTGATGCTGATGCTGATGCTGCTGATGATGATGATGCTGATGCTGATGCTGATGAGGATGAGAGTGAGGGTGAGGATGAGGATGGGGAGGATGACGATGCTGATGATGATGATGATGATGGTGATGATGATGATGGTGATGATGATGATGATGATGATGATGATGATGAGGATGCTGATGCTGCTGATGATGGTGATGATGATGATGCTTTTGATGATGATGATGATGATGATAATGATGATGATGATGATGATGATGATGCTGATGATGCTGATGATAATGATGATGATGATGATGATGATGATGATGATGATGATGATGATGATGATGATGATGATGATGATGATGATGAGGATGAGGAGGAGGAGGAGGAGGAGGAGGAGGAGGAGGAGGAGGAGGAGGTCGATGAGGAGGGGGAGGGGACAGACGGGGAGGGGAAGGGGGGGCGAGAACGCTGATGGTGATGATGGTGCTACGTACCCACTTTGGCAGTACGTAAGTCCAGACTTCCTGGTCTGCAGTTACTGTGGCACAAAGACGACTCAGCATTTTCGTGAGGCCGCGTGCCTCACTGGGGCTCGTTTTCAGAGCAGTCAAATTTCTCGCCCTCACGCTGAACTCGTTGATTCACCGAGATTTAGATGACAGCTTAGGCAGCGCTCGCTGGACGCCCTTCAGGTCAGAAACGTCTGCTTGGCCTGTCGTTCCGCTTGTTCTGGCCTACCACCCTGACGACGACGAAGCCGACGGCGACAGCGACGGCGACGGCGATGACGGCCTCCGCCACCACGACTTTGTCTTCGGGGTCCTCAGAGTTTCCATAGATCCCCAGAGGCCTCTGGAGGCCCGAGGAGGTCAAGAAGTGTAGACAAACTTCCCTCCTCGATCCTCGGCCGACGACGACGACGACGACGACGACGGTGACGACGACGGGGACGACGACGGCGACGACGACGTGGATGCCGACGGCGGACGACGATCGACGACGGCGGCGAACGACGCACAACAAGCCGCGCCACGACAACGACGCCGACGAGGCCGACGGCGCACGACGAGCGACGGCGACAGCGAAACGCGCATGACCTCGCTCCTCGACCCTCGATCCTCGGGCCTTGGCCGATGTCGGCCCACGGCGGCGGTGGCGGCGACGGCGGCGAGGCCGGACCCCGCATCACGAGCGCCACGGCGCCGGCGGGCGACGGCGGACGGCCTCTGGCTGCGCCAGGAGAGCGCGTCTGGCGTGGAGGCCGCCCTCGCGGCCGGCGCCGCCCACGCGATCGGGGGCTCGGCGGCGAGGGGGGCCCTGCGGGCAAAAGCCTCCCGCCCCACCGATTCCGCCTCCTCATCGCAGTGTCGTCGTATTCCTCCTCCTCCTCGTCTTCGGGGAGCAAGAAGTCAGGGCTCGAGCGAAGCGGTGTTTTGGCGATTTCGTGGACCGTTTTCGTCTTGATCTTGTCGCGCAGCTAAGGCAGAAGGGGTACAAGACGAAGGATAATGACAGTACGACGAAAGCGAAACGTCTTGTTTAGCTTGAGCCCGGCAAGAAGTCATGTTAGTGATAAGCTCCAAGACTTCTCATCTCGTCCCACGGCGTCCTGCTGCTCCGCGCGGGCTCCCGGGAGGCGAGGGGCCTGCCAGACATTCGCGTGGCATTCCTGGGGCGTGTCCCGCGCCAGCCGTCGCACGACATCATCCTCGTCCTGTCCTCGCCGCCCCCCCCCCCCCCCACGCCTGCAGAGTGCTGAGCGAATCAGTGCGTAGGCTTTTCGCCTTGCTCGGCCTCTGGGGGGGCTCGGCGGCGGGGGGGATCTGTGATCAGAGAACTTCCCCCGCCCCCTCCGCCCGCTCGTCTCAGGTCGGAGCAAGTGGGGTGGGGGGGGGTATGGCACCAAGGGCGCCCTCGAGGGCGCGAAGTTATTCGCGCTTCGCGCTTCGCGGTTCGGCTCCGATTCCTCCTCATCCTCCTCTCCTCCCCTGGGAGGCGGCGCGAGAGCGCGAAGTTATTCGCACTTCGCGCTTCGCGCAGCGCGAAGCACGAAGTTGGGAGCCCTTGGGCACGGCGGGCGGTTCAACATGGATCATTGGACAACTCTGATTTCTGGACTCCCTCAGTGCGTTCCGGCGTGCTCGCTGCTGCATTCCCTTTGAGATTAAGTCTCACGCTCAAGCGTTCTGGGGTTGCGGCCAAACCGGCCTCCCAACAACAACAACACCAACAACAACAACACCACCAACAACAACAACACCAACATCATCACCAACAACAGCACCAACAGCAGTAACAACAACATGATCATCAACAACAGCAACAACAACATCGACAGCACCACCACCACCAACAACACCACCAACAACACCACGAACAACAATTACAACAACACCAACAGCACCAACAGCCACAACAGCAACAGCAACAGCAACACCGACAACAACAGCGCCAGCAACACCAGCAACGACAGCAACAATCATGATTCTAAGACTTTTCGCTTCTATCATCTCGCGTGCCATTCCACACGTATCCCCCAAACGCTCGATACCTGCCCTCTTCGTCTTCGATCGTGCCCCAATTAGGGATACTCTGAATTGCCTGCAGCGTGTATTTCGTGCAGCCCCTAAGACAGGGGAAGAGAGGACGGATGGAAGGAAGGGACAAGGGGGAGGGAGGAGGATGGAGCACGACAGAGAGAGAGAGAGAGAGAGTAGCAGGAGATGGGGCTAGTAGCAGAAAGCACGTGGCAGAACCATACTGGCAGATCGAACGGGTAGACCCTAACGGGCGGATCGGGAAGGCTGGCCCAGGCGGTCAGATCGAGCAGGCGGGTTGCTGAAGCGTGCGTCCTGTATGAATCGCGAGCAAGTCTTGAACGGTAGCGCGATTCCCAAATACATCTGGAGGATTAGATCCATAGCGAGAGCGTGATTTCTGAGTGTCGAAGGCGCGGCGTCTGAATAGATTGCGACGACGTCTTACGCGAGAGCGCGATTCCTGTATAATGTGTAAGCAAGTCCCTCGCGAGAGCGCAATTGTGGAATAATTTGTGAGGATGTATCAGGCGAGAGCCGCTGTTGTTGTGAAATGGGGGCCAGGGGCACAGTTTGGTGACACCTCACTTTCCATTATCAGAAACAGGTGTCTTCAGGCGAATGTGCGCGCCGCTTATATGAGAGAGGCAGTTTTAACAAGGATCTTCCCGCCATGCGCGCAGGCGTTGAGTTCAGTCAAGAAGAAGGTGCACGGCGTTAAGGCGATGTGTGTAGTTTGAAAACAACCCAGCCTCAATCCGAGTAGCGAGGGGACACATGTTCACTTGAGGGGCGCTACGGCGAGAACCTCATGCCTTACACCCGTGTTGCTGTTGGAATGTTGGAGCTTCAGAGTCATGCGGGTGAGGACGTTTGAGGCGAAAGGCCGGGCACGCCCGCCATACCACCGTGTCTGGTGGTACGACGAGAGGGGGGATACATTTTAAGAAAGGATGAATGATCAGGAGAATGGGGAGGATGAGGAGAAAAGAGGGCAGCAGCGGGAGATGGCTACGAGTGAGGAGGGACGAGAAGGAAGGGGTAGGATGAGGATGGGAAAGGAGGAGGAGGTGGAGGAGGAGGAGGAGGAGGAGGAGGAGTTGGAGGAGAAGGAGGGCGAGAAGGAGTGGGAGAAGTAGGAGGACGATCAGTGTACACCCAAGACTCATCAATGATGTTGATCTACACCCTCCCTCCAAGTTCCGTCCTTCGCAGGTCCCTACAAAGGTTCATTTTAACTGAGGGCAGTGTCCCGCTGGAAGACAACTTCGTGAAAATCCCAACCGTGCCAAAACACAATTCTTGGGACATCAACTCCGCGAATCATTGTAACAGATGTGTCCTGAAGATCCTGCATCGGGCCAGAACAACATTACTGGGACAGCAACACCGCGAATCAACGTGGCTGTTGCACCCTGACGGTCCTACATCGTGCCAAAACACAACTTCTGAGACGTCAGCCATAAGACGCTGCAAACTCTTAAGAGGAATGTGCCAGGCGCTGAGCCGAGAGCAACATTTTCAAAAAACCGGCCTCCAATCGTGAATTCTTTTGCACACCTTTATAAGGAGGAGGTGGAGGAGGAGGATGAGGACGAGGATATGTGTACCTATACGTCCACCCTTCGGGTGATAAGGAGGTTGGGGGGGGGGAGGGGGGGGGAACCAACATCTGATTCAATTGATCTCACTATCGATCTCACTCAACGGGGCACCACGGGACACCACGGGACACCTCGGGCGGGACACCTGGCGATCTCACTATCGGTCTCAGTATCGATCTCACTATCGATCCCACTCAACGGGGCACCATAGGACACCACGGGACACCACGGGACACCTCGGGACACCACATCGATCTCACTATCGACCTCACTATCGATCTCACTATCGATCTCACTCAACGGGACACCACTCGACACCACGGGAGACCTGTTGATCTCACTATCGATCTCACTATCGATGCCACTTTTTGGGGCACCACGAGGCAACTCGGGGCACCACATCGATCTCAATATCGATCTCAGTATCGATTTCACTATCGATCTCACTATCGATCTCACGATCGATCTCACTATCGATCTCACTCAACGGGACACCACGGGACACCACGGGACACCACGGGACACCGCGGGACACCGCTAGGGCCACCGCCGGACGGCCGGACGGACGGACGGACGGGCGGGGGAGCAACATCTGTTTTGACTTCGCCCGAGCAAAGGCGGGTTCATTCCTCTCGCGCGCCCACGCAGCTTCGCCTCGCCCGCACGCACGACACGAACGAACCGAACCGATTTCCCCGTTGGGGGTCTCCGTTCCACTGCGATCTCACCCCCCAACCTCCGATGATCATCCGTATGAGGATGAGGAGGAGTGATGACGCATGGGATGTGGGGGGTGGTGCTGTTGGTGGGGGTCGCGAGGGGCCTCTGAGGTGGTCAACCTGGAGCTCTTCGACGCTGCCCGCTGGAAGGCCAGCTCTGGCACGGACCAGAAGTGAGATGTCGACGGCTGCCAGGGGAAGGCCAGCACCGCCCCGCCCCAGCGCGCCCCGAGATCAGCCCCCTACCTGCAGAAGCTGCCACGGGCTCGTGGCCGCCCCGCGCGCTCGGCAGCTGTGTATGATAGGCCTGTCTTCCACCACCACCACCATGAATTGGAGGGGGGAGGAGGTGGAGGACGAGGAGGAGGAGGACGAGGAGGAGGAGGAGGAGGAGGAGGAGGAGGAGGAGGAGGAAGAGGAGGACCCCCTCCCCCTCCAGTTCATGGTGGTGGTGGTGAGAAGCAGGCTCAGCAGTGTGTGCAGGCGTGGCTCCCGGTGGCCGGGGCCCGGGACGGGCGCGGCGCCCCGGCAGGGCTTGCCGCCGGAGCTCGCGCGTCCCTTCCTGGCACGGGCCTCTGGCCCGCCTCCCGCCTCGCGCGGCGTGGTGCCGTTTATGCCTCCTGGGCCTTCGCTTGAGTCGGGCCTGTCCCTCTACATGGGGGAGTGTTCAGAAATAGTCCAAACATCGTCTGGGGACTATTTTTTTGGAGTATTGTTGGACATCTTTGGGGCATGTTTGGAGTATTTTTTATTTTTCGTCCAACATCCCCCTGTAGGGGGACAGGCCCGACATCAGCCTTCGCGCGCTTTCCCCCTCCTGCCTGCCCTCCCCCTGCCCCCGGGCATCATGCCAGTGCTGCTCCTCCCCTTCCTTCCCCCTGCCTCCTGCCAGCCTCCTCCCCGCCGGCCCTGTCAGAGCTCACTCCTCGCCACATCCCTCCTGCCTCGTCTGTCCGCCCTCCTTCCTGCTTCTCCCTCCTCCCTCTTCCTCCTTCCTCCTCTGCACTGCCTCGTAGGTCCAGGGCTGCAGTGTGAGCAACGTGCTCCATATCCTCCGTGTGCTGTTTACGTCCCACACGCGTTGCCTTGGATGCCACTGTGCTCGAGGCCTTTTTCAAGGGCTGAGACTTGGGTAAAGGCTCGACATGATCGCAGCTCCCCTCTCACCTCCCTCGTACCCCACCCCCTCTCGTGTAGGCGTGCCTGAATCGAATCACACCGCGGCCCATGCGCGCGTAAGTCTGCCTTTCCTTCTCGCGCCTGCAGGCACGGCCGCGGGGGACAAAGGCTCGGCAGCTGCGTGCGTGGGCCCGCTGGCTTGCCGGAGGACACTTTGCGTACCTCCCGAGCTGCTCCGCCCACGCGTGCGCGAGCGCCATCTGTATACTCTGCGGGCGCCCCCCGCGCGACGGCTCGCGCAGGCCCGCTGGCGGCCCCCGGCCGCTGCCCGCGACATCGGCCCTGGGCCGATCCGAGGCGCGCGCCGCCTCGACGCGCGGGCGACGCTAGCGCGGGCGTTCGGGGCGGAGCGCGACGGTGGATTTCTTTGAGCGGCGGGTGCAGCCCACCCCCACAGTAGTGCCCTTGCATCCCCCCCCCTTCGGCCCATCCCTGGCCGCGCTCGCTGGCCTCGCCCCGCTCGCGGAGCGTCGTCGTGCGGCCGTCCGGGGCCCATGGCATCCTCGTCGTTGTGACACGTTGTTGTGCATCCTTCTGATACGGGTGGACTGCGCAAGAGTCTGGACGGTGAGCAGCATTGCAAGGGTGAAGTAGGCACTGCGTGCATGCACGGCGCAAACGCCCGACCTGAACACACGACGTGCAGAGCATTTGTTTTTCCTCTCTCTCTCTCTCGCTGAGTGTGTGTGTGTGTGTGTGCGCGGGGAAATACATGCTGCGTAAGTGCATTACGCAAACATGCGCTCCCGGGGCGTTCCCGAGGCGCTCTCGCGGCGCTCCTGGGATGCTCCCAGTGGATGTTCCCGGGGTGCTCCTGGGATGCTCCTGGGGTGTTCCCGCCTGACTACCGCTTCCTCTGGGCCTCCCAAGAGCCCACGAAGGTGGCAACGGTTGCGCAGCTGGCAGCGGGGAGCCGCGAGGTCTTGCCTGACTGCCGCCTCCGCTGGACCCCAACGGACTCCCACGAAAGTGGCGACGGTTGCGCAGTCCGCAGCCTCCCAGGGAGCCGCGAGGTCTCGACCGACTACCGCCTCCGCTGGACCTCCCAGGAATCCACGAAAATGGCGACTGTTGCACACTTCACTTCTAAGTGGGAGGCACAGAGAAGGAGGAGGCATGAGGAGGGAGGAGGCGGGAGGAAGGAAGGAGGGAAGCAGATGAGCGAGCAGTGCTCCACTCAAAACGAGAACCCAACACGGGAGGGTTGGGAACAAAGCTTCGCGCAAACGTGGGACCTTCCCAAGTTGCCATGCTGTCCAAGCAACTTTTGGTTTGGCCTTTGAAGTGTTTGGCCACGCGGCTTTGACTTTTTTTGTGCGGTGGCCTCCCCTGCGCGCGAGATGTCTCTTCAGATGCGTCGTCGAACCGTCTGGCGCTGGGCGCTGGGCTCCACAAAGCAAAAGTCGCGCGGACGCCAGATTCTTCCCGATTGCAGCGGTGTCTCGCCATTTCTTCATTGCTTTTTTGGAATTTCTTACCACGAAGCGTTGAACTTCTTGTTGCTTTTGGGGGCGGCCTCTCATGCGCGCGGGACGTCTTTGCTGCTGCGTCGTCGCTGAGCTCCGCAAAAAAAAGCTTCGCGCTATACGCTCACCGCGGCGTGAACAGCACGCCTGGCGGGGGCGGCTTCGAGAAGCGACCGGACGAATCGCACTCTTCGCGAGCTCTCCAAACAAGCAGTTGCCGAAGCCTGGTGCGTTCCGAAGTGGGTCCGCATTCTTCGGACTGCGTGTTTGGAGATCGACAATCACGCCTTGCGCAGTTGGTCAGGATAGCGACTGGACGGATCAATCCAGCCGCGAGTTCTCTGACGGCGTTGCTCCGCGAATGCGCTACAGTGGAGACCCACGCCAAGAAACACCGCGAAGGCGCTGCGCACGTAAGTACAGTACAGTCAGCCTGCACAGTAAGGATGGGCAACCTTCCCAAGGGTGCCCCCCTTTCATCCTTGCCCCTTTGGCCCATCCTCAGCGACTTTCGCTGACCAGCCTCGTTCGGAAAACGTTAACACGGGCCTCCAAGGCCTTTGCACCCTTACCGCGCATCCTTTTGATACGGGTTGACTGTGCCCTGCGCAAGTGCGCAAATGCACTATGTACATTAACTGCGCAGAAGCACTGCGCGAGGACGAGCGCGGCGCTCGCCGGCGGTGTTACCGGGGTGCCCACGCTCCTGTCGCGGAGACAGCGACAGCGCCGACGTGGGTGCTGACGGTAGGGGCGCAGCTGAGAGCGACTGCGATGATCACCACGATGCGCGGGGTTCCACGAGACGCTGACGACGACCCTGCGCGAATGCACTGGACGAGTACTCTGCGCGAGTGCACTGTGCGAGTACACCACGCGAGTGCACGACGCGAACACGCTGCGCCAGTACGCTACGCAAGTACACTACGTGACGCACCGGGCGAGCACACCACGCCAGCACGCTACGCAAATGCATTACGCAAGTACACCACGCGAAGACACCGTGCAAGAACGCTGCGCACTTGCGCCACGTGAAGATACCACGCCAGCACAGCACATAAGTACAACACCTGAATACACCACGTGAACACACCACGCATAGTCACAAGGTGCGTACTTACACGACGTACATACACCACTCACTGAGCTCTACGTGCGGACACGACGCAACTATGCTACAAGCACATCCTGCGTGAGTGCACAACGCAAACACACCACCGCGCATTTGCTTTCCATGAGCACGCAGCGTGAGCACACTGCGTACTCACACTGCGCAAGTTCACTGCGTACACACACGACGCCACGCCTAGCGGACATACACTACGTAAGTGCACCACGTCGTGTCTTTGCGCAGCGCTGCCTACGTATTGCAGATTGCATTGACGTCAGCTACAGCATACCCCGAGGATATCAAGTCTCTCCCGAAGAGACCCCGCGGTGGCCCGCCTCGCCCCCCCCCCTGGGACCAACAGGAAGTAACCTCCGCGGAACGGCATCCACCCGACGGGTGGGATCGAGAGCCGGGTCGGACGGAAGGGGGGGGGGAAAGGAGGGGCTTAGGAGAAGGAGGAGGGAGAGAGGGGGAGGAGGAGGAGGAGGAGGAGGAGGAGGAGGGAGAGAGGAGGAGGAGGAGGAGGAGGAGGAGGAGGAGGATAGGAGGAGGAGGAGGAGGAGGAGGAGGAGGAGGAGGAGGAGGAGGAGGAGGAGGAGGAGGAGGAGGAGGAGGAGGAGGAGAGAGGAGGAGGGGAGGAGGAGGAGGAGAGGAGGAGGAGGAGGAGGAGGAGGAGGAGGAGGAGGAGGAGGAGGAGGGGGAGGAGGAGGAGGAGGAGGAGGAGGAGGAGGAGGAGGAGGAGGAGGAGGAGGAGGAGGAGGAGGAGGAGGAGGAGGATGGGGAGGAGGGAAAGCTCAACGGGGGGCTACGAACAACGGCCATATACATGCAGCTGGCTTCGGCCCCGCCGCTGGGCGCCCTCTCCTCCGTGCACGGGCGCATCCAGACGCAGGGAGAGCCGGCCACGCCGGCGGGTCCCCTGACCCCCCTTCTACTACCTCCCCCCTTTGATGGGCCCTCCGTAGCCATTTTGGCTCAAGATGATTGGTTCCCCTGGGGACCGCACGGATACCGCTAGTCCGCGGCCAGACCACCGTTCGCCTTCACCGTGGGAGTTGGGCGCCCACACCCAGTCCTTTCCAGATCGCGCTGCCACGGCCCACCGTGTGTGCTGCTGCCTGGTGTCGTGGAGATGCCACCGCCGCATTACCGTTCGGAGCAGGCGCTTCCTTGGTACTGCAAGAGCTGCTGCGGGCCCTCGGGGAGACCGTGGTGGAATCATGCAGAGGCGCGGCAGTGTGCGAAGTGCAAGCTGGGCAAGGGACTGGTCTTCCACAGCGTGCGCCAGCCCGCGGCCCCCTCCCAGCGGAAGAAGGGCAATCAGGGCGGCAGCGGCAACGGCTACTGGGACGACTCCGTCAAGGTGGCCAAGCTCAAGTCCGAGCTCGCCGAGGCCCGCAAGCGGCTTGCCGCTGTGCAGAGGCCGCCGCCTGGCGGGGAGGACGTGCAGATGGAGCCGGCCGCGGACGGAGACGGCCCCGAGTCCGTCGCCAAGGACAGGCTACGCGAGGTCGGCGACCTCATCGGCAAGCTCAAGGGCATCACCGAGCCGTCGGTCGTGGCCACGCGCGACAAGCTGCTGGCCGAGCAGGCCGAGCTGCGGGCTAGGGTGGCGGAGTCCCGACCGCTCGGACAGCGCTTGCGCGAGATGGGAACTCAGTTCACCAGGCTGCAGAAGCTGCGCGACGACCAGCAGACCAAGCTCGATGGGCTGCAGGCGCAGTTGCGCGACCTGCAGGAGAAGGAACGGCTCACTCGGGACAAGCTGGCGGCCCTCGACGCTAGCATGGAGGAGCTGGACCAGGAGCGCAAGAGGCTTCAAGGGCAGGTTCCGACGCCTGGCGACAAGGCGTCGCTCGACGAGCCGATCAAGGGGGTTGGTGCCACGCTCGAGGGCCTCGGGATCTTGCTCCAGAGCCTGGGCGCCGATCACCAGCTGTCGGGCAGCCTCACGGCGAGCTTCCAGGAGCTGCAGAGGTTGCAGGAGGAGGAGGCGGCAAAGTTGGCTGCCCAGAAGGCGCAGGCGGATGCTGGGGCCGAGGCTGGTCCCGACGTCGAGCAGGCCGAGCGGCAGGACGACGCGGCAGCGCCTCGCACACCACAGCCATCTGCCTTCTCCGACGACCCTGAGTTCATGGAGGAAGTCGTTGCGGCTGGGGGCGAGAAGCACAGGCTGGAGGAGATCTTCATGCGTTGGGGTGCCAAGGTCAAGAGGCCCAGGCTCACCCCTGCCTAGCATGGCTCCACGGCGATGTTTTGCGTGTCTTGTGTGGTTCGTCCTCCTTTGTCGCACCATGGCGTCGGTTTCAAGTATCACCACCGTGAACGTGTCCTCGGGCGGCCCGCTCGTCGACTTCCTGCCCACGTGCTCGAGTTTATGCATCGCGGTGCAGGAACATCATGCCAAGGCCGAGGGCGATGCTTTGGCGAAGTTGCAGAATAAAGTAAGAGCTGCTGGGTACCATGGTATATGGGAGCCCGCCCTACCTGGGCAGGGAGTTGGCAGCAGAGGCGGGGTTGCGGTGCTGGCCCCGCTGCGGGTGGTCATCACCAAACCCCCAGGCCTGGACAGTCACGTGCTGCAGGAAGGCAGGATGATGGCGGCCCACGTCCACGCTGGGGTGAAGGGCGGCTTCGTCATGCTGTCGTGCTATTTCATTGTGGACGTCAAGCTGTCGCCCGAGAACCTGGCCATGCTGTACAAGCTGTACCAGTATGTCAGGTCGCTGGAGGCCATGGGTGTTCCGTGGATCGTAGGAGGCGACTTCAACATGGAGGTAGGCGAGCTCGGCCCGTTGTCCTGGCTCCAGTCGGCCAATGGCGTGGTGCTGGCGCCGAGAGAGCCGACTTGTCTTCAGAGCCTTCCTGGCCGCACCATTGACATGTTCATGGTTTCTTGCCGTTTGCTGCCTCGCGTTCGGCAACCAGTGGTCGTCGACGCGGAGACGTGGCCGCATCTACCAGTGACCATGGAGCTCTCCGCCACGGCTTTTGACGCGAAGGTCAGGAGGCTTGTCGAGCCACGCGGCTTTCGGAGGCCGCCTGCGGCGGGGTGCGCGAGGTTCCCCCCCGACTGGGACCCGACCTTGGCGATCATCCAGAGCGCGTCGGACAGCGAGGGCATCACCAGGGCCTGGGACGTCGTGCTCAGCGGCATCGAGTTCGAGCTGCGGGGCCGCTACGACGTCGTGAAGGACGTGGCGGGGTACTCCACGGTGCCAGGCCCCCCGACCTTCGAGCTGGCGAGTTTTCACCCTGTCGTGAAAGGTGCCTGGAGCAGGAGGTCGGCGGACACCCAGGCCTGGGCGCAGGCTGCGCGCTGGGCTCGTCACCTCAGGAGGGTTCGAGTGGCCTTGCAGAGCTTCGTGCTCCAGCTACGCCCGCAGCAGGTCTTCGAGCTCGGCAGCGTCGGCGAGGCGCACGTCGACGGTGTGCCTGGCCTGGGCGATGGGGCACCCCCTGCTGCGGAGGTCGTCGGAGTGGCTGGTCTCTCCTCCGATGGTGGTCGGCCTCGGTCGAGAGCTCAGCGACACCAGCCCCCGCGACGGGCAGGCGAGGACCTATCGTGGGACGCCGTGCACTCCAAGGCGGCGCGCCACCTGCTGGAGTGCGAGAATTTCTTCCGGAGAATCTGGCGGAGGAAGGGAGTCTGGCCGCACCTGGACGCCGAAGCCGTCGGCTTCTTCTCGCGTGGCGTACTTGCCTTAGCGCAGGCAGACTTCGAGCAGCAGGTCGACCGCATCCTGAGTATCTCCTCCGATGCTGAGGCCAAGCATGAGAAGGCCGTGATGCAGAGCTGGAGGCAGTGGGCGCAGGCAGCTTTTGCGGCTGGAGCCAAGGGAGCTCACCGATTCATGAAGCCCAAGGCTCTCCAGGAGATCGTGGACGGAGGCAATGGGCTACAACATGGGTACGTACTGGCTGATCGTAAGCTTGAGTATTGGGAAAGCTTCTGGGTGCGGCATGGCGGTGAGCTGGCTCGCCGACCTGTTGATGCTGACACTTGGGAGCAGCTGCCAAGGCTTGAGGCGGCCGACGTACTCAAGGCAATCCGTTGTTTCTCTTGGCAGACAGGCGTCGGGCAGATCAACATCGCGCCCAGGGCCATGGAGCACCTCTCCCACGGGGCGCTGACGGCTATGGCGCGCCTCTTCGAGCGGTGCGAGCACCTCCTGCTGTGGCCAGACGGCAGATTCCTCTCGAAGCTCGTGAGACTCCCCAAGCCAGGGGGTGGGGAGCGCCTGATTGTGCTGATGAACACGCTGGTCAGGATCTGGGGACGGGCGAGGCGGCCTGTCTCGGCAGCGTGGGAGAAGGCCCATGCGCTACCAGAGGTCTGGGGCCACACTGGAGGCAAGTCGTCGAGTGATGCGGCCTTTGATTTGGCGCTCACCAAGGAGATGGCGACCCTGTGCGATGACGACGCCATCATTGTGCTGCTGGACATGCTCAAATGCTACGAGCTGGTCAGGCATGATGCCATTTTGTTGGAGTGCAGGGCCAGTGGATACCCTATGCGAATGGCGTTCATGCTTGTGCAGATGTACCAGCAGCTGCGCTCGGTGCACTCGTATTCTTCGTATTCAGTGGCGCGCAGGGCGTATCAGGGCATCCTGGCAGGCTGCACCCACGCCGCTACGCTTCTCATGGTGTTGTTGACTCGCAGCATTCGCCAGACGATGTCGGTCGCTCCTCAGGTTCAGCCCAAGGACTTGGTGGACGACGTCGCGCTGTGCTGGGTCGGCAACGACCCGAGCGGGGTGCGAGAAATGGCCATTGCCACTCGTGCTTTCTGCAGGGCTGTCCGGCCCCTCGGGCTGGTGCTGCAGATGGATAAGTCTGGGCACCTTACGACGTCCAGGCGCACCAGCTACCACTTTCAGAAGTACGCCAGGCTGCTGAAGATCGCTGGCAAGAGGCACATGCGGTATCTTGGCCACGACCTAGCTGGGTCGTCGGCCACATGGGCCGTGCAGAAGGGACGCCTGAAGGCCATGCACGGAAAGAAGGCCAGCGTTCGAGCACTGCAGAAGGGAGCAGGACGACAGCGGGCGGCTCGGCTCTGGGCCACGGGTGTGCTGCCATCCGTGGGGCACGGAGCCACGGTCAGCGGCATCAGCGACACGGAGCTGCAGCAGATGAGGACCATGGCTGGCGTCTTCTGTGGCTACAAAGGGTCGGGCTCCCTGACGCTGTACCTGGCCGCGCAGCAGTGGAGCTTCGACCCCATATTCCACGCTACCTTCAGCATCGTGGGGCAGTACGCGGCGTGGGTGTGGGATGGGCGTGTGACGCTCTCCCGACTGCAGCGGGCCTGGATGGGCTTGCGTGACTCCTGGGAAGCCCGCCACACTCACGTCACGTGGGCCAGTGCGCAGGGCCCGCTTTCGGCCTTGTGGTTGTCCCTCAGGAGAGTCAACTGGAATATGGCAAGTTCTACAATCTTGGTTGACGATGAGGGCCTGCATATCAGTTTGCTGCAGTATTGTCCCAGTGAGGTGCTGTTTTTCCTGCGTCGCAGCCTCGACCGTTGGCAGAGCCATCGTATCCTCGACCAGCTGCCTGAGGCGCCCCCAGCCGATGGTGACGGCAGGCGGCAGCAGCATGTGTGGCTTCGTGCGCTTCGACTGGGACACGCCTCCTTGGCGCCTGGCCACAGAGGGGCTCTGGCCAAGCTGCAGTCCAACGGGTTCTGGTCGCCGCAGCGCCGCATGCAGGCTGGCTACGGCGGCGACGGTTCGTGCGAGTTCTGCGGGGAGGCCTGCTGCGACCTCGAGCATGAGATCTTCGGCTGCACGGTATTGCATCAGCAGCAGGAGGACGAGGAGACGGAGCCGTACCCCGAGGAGGTGGCCAAGAGGAGGAAGGACATCCTGGAGGCAGCCCCGTGGCGCGACGGGGGCCAGGTGCAGGACTTCTCGGCCGTCGACGTGCTCTACGCGCTGCCCCTGAGGCCTGCTTTCAGGCCGCTGCCTGCACGTGCTCAGGCTGAGCGCGAGTGGGGGGCGATCGACATGCCGTGGCCGTCGAAGTTGTACGGGGACGGGTCCTGTCTTGAAAGTGATTTCCCTGAGGAACGGCGCTGTGGCTGGGCCGTCGTAGCATTGACCCGAGACCTGTGGCCATACAAAGCTTTGTTCGGGAGCCTGGGGGGCCCTATCCAGACGGTGCCCAGGGCCGAGCGCGTTGCTGGTCTCAAGGCCCTGCAGAGGGCCCAGAGGCCAGCCACGTACGTGACTGATCATTTACAGCTGCAGGTCGAGGGAATGGCCTGGGAGGGTCGTCATGCTTCTGCCAGAGCGCCTCACGCGTCCATCTGGCGGAGCATCCACGAGCTGTATAGAGGCGACCCTGTCAGGCCCGTGTTTGTTTGGACGAAGGCCCATCGGACCGCCCTCGAGGGGTTTGAGGCCTGCCTGGCCTCCCAGGAGCCCCTGGAGCATTTTTTCGGTAATATGTGGGCTGATGTTTTCGCCCGCGTGGCAGCGGCTGATTTCCTTGGATCCACCTCCGTGGTCAAGGCTCACAAATTTTCTCTGCTTCGGGCCCAGGACACGATGCGTTGTCTGGCCTGGGCTGCCGAGCGCGTGGCCCGCCTCTCCACCCCGATACTCCGTGCGCCTCCGAAGGCTGTCTTTCGGCCCCGCCGTCCGCGGCGGCCGACCGATCACGACTTTGTGGTCTTCGCTGGGGGAGCTATTCGATGTCGAGCCTGCTGGAGGCTTGCAGCGACGGCCTCGTCGTTGAAGTCTCTGGCCTCCCGTGCATGCGACCCCCAGGAGGTCGGGCCAGGACACCAGGTCCAGGCCTTGGATCGAGTTTTGATCTGTGTAAGTGCGGGGCGCACGCTGTGCGCCCCAATCGGCTGTCGGTCGGCCTGTCTCGAGCGTGCAAGAGGGCTGGGACGGGGTCGGCGGGAGCTGGGAGTGGGGGGGGCGGAGCTATCGCGTCGATGCTCGAGCTGGCTCGAAGGGGCCTGCATCCCAAGACGGGCGAGCCCCTCGAGCCGCTCGTCTTCTCGGAGCTCGGGGTGCCTGCGATGCCGCAGCAGGCGCCCGAGCCCGAGGCACCTGACATAGTGGGCGGTTGTGCTGGCGGGGGGCGCGGTGCGAGTGGGGACTGCCCGGCGTTGCGCCGTTAGTGACCCTCGCACCGTTGCTCCCCAGCCCCGCGCACGGAAGGAGCAGATCCGCTGCACTTAAGGGCCCCTTAAGTGCAGCGGGCTGTCTTGGCCTCCATCGCGTCGATGCTCGAGCTGGCTCGAAGGGGCCTGCATCCCAAGGCGGGCGAGCCCCTCGAGCCGCTTGTTTTCTCGGAGCTCGGGGTGCCTGCGATGCTCAGCAGGCGCCCGAGCCCGAGGCGCCTGAATAGTGGGCGGGTGCGGGCGGGGGGCGCGGTGCGAGTGGGGACTGCCCGGCGTTGCGCCGTTAGTGACCCTCGCACCGTTGCTCCCCTGCCCCGCGCACGGCGCGGAGAGCGCCCCTTGTTGGATGAGGGCCCTCTCTCGTTCTTTTTTTCGAGGCGTGTTCGTGATTCAGCTGCACGCTCTCGGCACTGTCCACTGTCCCCCTTTGATGGGCCTATTTTCCACCACCGCCACCATAAGTTGGAGGGGGGCAGGAGGTGGAGGAGGAGGAGGAGGAGGAGGAGGGAGGAGGAGGAGGAGGAGGAGGAGGAGAGGAGAGGAAGAGGAGGAGGAGAGGAGAGGAGGGAGAGAGGGAGGAGGAGGAGAGTCGGGTCAGACGGAAGGGGGGGTGGATAGCTCAACGGAGGGCTACGAAAAAGCGGCTACATACATGCAGCTGGCTTCGGCCCCGCCACTGGGCGCCCTCTTCTCGGTGCGCGGGCGCATCCATCGGAGGGCACCAACTATACACCAACACCGTTCCTGGCCCAGGATCACCCTGGGCCCAGGATCGGTGTACATGCCTTCTTGCCCAAGGCAGGAGGGCGTATACACCGATCCTGGGCCCAGGGTGATCCTGGGCCAGGAACGGTGTTGGTGTATAGTTGGTGCCTTCCTAATCCAGGCGCAGGGAAAGCCGGCCGCGCCGGCGGGCCCCCTGACCCCCCTCTACTACCTCCCCCCTCTGATGGGCTTGTTTTCCACCACCACCACCATAAGTTGGAGGGGGGCAGGAGGTGGAGGAGGAGGATGAGGAGGAGGAGGAGGAGGAGGAATACTAATAGTCATAATAAGAAGAATAATAATACTATTAATTAGAAGAGTAATCATAATACTACTAATTATACGAACAAGAAGAATGCTAATATTCATAATAATCATAATAATAATATTAATATTAATAACAATAATAATAATACTACTAATAACAATTAATAATAATAATACTAATAATAATAATAATAATAATAATAATAATAATAATAATAATATTGAGGATAAGAATAATGATTACGCTACCGAGGAACCCCACATACTTAATTTAAATCTTATGTGTTTGCTTATGTATGTATCTATATATATATATATATATATATATATGCACAATCCTGCGTTCTGGGCCCTCGTCGCGAATGTTCCCTGCTAGGCTTTGCGCCAGTGTCGTGGATAGCGGCCGAGCTGAGAGACCACCCCCTGCGCACCCCCTGTGGTGTCGAGAAAGTGCCACGCCTGCTAGGCTTTGCGCCAGTGTCGTGGATAGCGCCCGAGCTGAGAGACCACCCCCTGCCCACCCCCTTTGGTGTCGAGAAAGTGCCACGCCTGCTAGGCTTTGCGCCAGTGTCGTGGATAGCGTCCGAGCTGAGAGACCACCCCCTGCGCACCCCCTGTGGTGTCGAGAAAGTGCCACGCCTGCTAGGCTTTGCGCCAGTGTCGTGGATAGCGGCCGAGCTGAGAGACCACCCCCTGCGCACCCCGTGTGGTGTCGAGAATGTGCCACGCCTGCTAGGCTTTGCGCCAGTGTCGTGGATAGCGGCCGAGCTGAGAGACCACCCCCTGCGCACCCCCTGTGGTGTCGAGAAGGTGCCACGCCTGCTAGGCTTTGCGCCAGCGTCGTGGATAGCGGCCGAGCTGAGAGACCACCCCCTGCCCACCCCCTTTGGTGTCGAGAAAGTGCCACGCCTGCTAGGCTTTGCGCCAGTGTCGTGGATGGCGGCCGAGCTGAGAGACACCCCCTGCGCACCCCCTGTGGTGTCGAGAAAGTGCCACGCCTGCTAGGCTTTGCGCCAGTGTCGTGGATAGCGGCCGAGCTGAGAGACCACCCCCTGCGCACCTCGTGTGGTGTCGAGAAAGTGCCACGCCTGCTAGGCTTTGCGCCAGTGTCGTGGATAGCGGCCGAGATGAGAGACCACCCCCTGCGCACCCCCTGTGGTGTCGAGAAAGTGCCACGCCTGCTAGGTGTTGCGCCAGTGTCGTGGATAGCGGCCGAGCTGAGAGACCACCCCCTGCCCACCCCCTTTGGTGTCGAGAAAGTGCCACGCCTGCTAGGCTTTGCGCCAGTGTCGTGGATGGCGGCCGAGCTGAGAGACCACCCCCTGCGCACCCCCTGTGGTGTCGAGAAAGTGCCACGCTTGCTAGGCTTTGCGCCTGTGTCGTGGATAGCGGCCGAGCTGAGAGACCACCCCCTCCGCACCCAGTGTGGTGTCGAGAAAGTGCCACGCCTGCTAGGCTTTGCGCCAGTGTCGTGGATAGCGTCCGAGCTGAGAGACCACCCCCTGCCCACCCCCTGTGGTGTCGAGAGAGTGCCACGCCTGCTAGGCTTTGCGCCAGTGTCGTGGATAGCGGCCGAGCTGAGAGACCACCCCCTGCGCACCCCCTGTGGTGTCGAGAGAGTGCCACGCATGCTAGGCTTTGCGCCAGTGTCGTGGATAGCGGCCGAGCTGAGAGACCACCCCCTGCGCACCCCCTGTGGTGTCGAGAAAGTGCCACGCCTGCTAGCGTTTGCGCCAGTGTCGTGGATAGCGGCCGAGCTGAGAGACCACCCCCTGCGCACCCCCTGTGGTGTCGAGAAAGTGCCACGCCTGCTAGGCTTTGCGCCAGTGTCGTGGATGGCGGCCGAGCTGAGAGACCACCCCCTGCGCACCCCCTGTGGTGTCAAGAATGTGCCACGCTTGCTAGCGTTTGCGCCAGTGTCGTGGATAGCGGCCGTGCTGAGGAGACCACCCACTGCGCACCCGTGTGGTGTCGAGGAAGTGCACGCCTGTAGGCTTTGCGGCTGTGGCGTGGATAGCGGCCGGAGCTGAGAGACCACCCCTGCGCACCCCCTGTGGTGTCGCGAATGTGCCACGCTGCTAGCCTTTGCGCCTGTGTTGTGGATAGCGGCCGAGCTGAGGACCCCCCCCTGCGCACCACCTGTGGTGTCGAGAAAGTGCCACGCTGCTAGGCTTTGCGCCAGTGTCGTGGATAGCGGCCGAAGCTGCAGAAGACCAACCCCTGCGCACCCCTGTGTGTCGAGGAAAGTGCCACGCTTGCTAGCCTTTGCGCCAGTGTCGTGGTTAGCGGCCGAGCTGAGAGACCACCCCCTGCGCACCCCCTGTGGTGTCGAGAGAGCGCCACGCCTGCTAGGCTTTGCGCCAGTGTCGTGGATAGCGGCCGAGCTGAGAGACCACCCCATGCCCACCCCGTGTGGTGTCGAGAAAGTGCCACGCCTGCTAGGCTTTGCGACAGTGTCGTGGATAGCGGCCGAGCTGAGAGACCACCCCCTGCGCACCCCTGTGGTTGTCAAGAAAGTGGCCACGCTTGCTAGGTTGCGCCAGGGTCGAGGATAGCGGCCCGAGCTGAGAGACCACCCCCTGCGCACCCCGTTGTGGGTGGTCGAGAAAAGTGCCACGCCCTGCTAGGCTTAGCGCCAGTGTCGTGGATAGCGGCCGAGCTGAGAGACCACCCCCTGCGCAACCCGTGTGGTGTCGAGAAAGTGCCACGCCTGCTAGGCTTTGCGCCAGTGTCGTGGATAGCGGCCGAGCTGAGAGACCACCCCCTGCGCACCCCCTGTGGTGTCGTGAAAGTGCCACGCCTGCTAGGCTTTGCGCCAGTGTCGTGGATAGCGGCCGAGCTGAGAGACCACCCCCTGCCCACCCCCTTTGGTGTCCAGAAAGTGCCACGCCTGCTAGGCTTTGCGCCAGTGTCGTGGATAGCGGCCGAGCTGAGAGACCACCACCTGCGCACCCCCTGTGGTGTCGCGAAAGTGCCACGCCTGCTAGCCTTTGCGCCAGTGTCGTGGATAGCGGCCGAGCTGAGAGACCACCCCCTGCCCACCCCCTTTGGTGTCGAGAAAGTGCCACGCCTGCTTGGCTTTGCGCCAGTGTCGTGGATAGCGGCCGAACTGAGAGACCACCCCCTGCGCACCCCCTGTGGTGTCGAGAAAGTGCCACGCCTGCTAGGCTTTGCGCCAGTGTCGTGGATAGCGGCCGAACTGAGAGACCACCCCCTGCGCACCCCCCTGTGGTGTCGAGAAAGTGCCACGCCTGCTAGGCTTTGCGCAGTGTCGTGGATAGCGGCCGAACTGAGAGACCACCCCCTGCGCACCCCCTGTGGTGTCGAGAAAGTGCCACGCCTGCTAGGCTTTGCGCCAGTGTCGTGGATAGCGGCCGAGCTGAGAGACCAACCCCTGCGCACCCCCTGTGGTGTCGAGAAAGTGCCACGAGCTGTGCTGTGCTGTGCTGAGCTGAGCCGTGCTGGGCTGTGCTGAGCTGTGCTGAGCTGTGCTGTGTGCTGAGCTGAGCTGAGCTGAGCTGTGTGCTGTGCTGAGCTGTGCTGTGCTTGTGCGCCGCACGCGGACTGAGGTAGTGACCGCTTCGCCAGTACGAAGAGTGAGTGTGTGTGTCGGCGGGTGCAGCGCGGCAGGAAGAAAACAGAACCACGAAGCATGGGGGAATATCGGAGGATGAGGAGGAGGAGGAGGAGGAGGAGGAGGGAGGAGGAGGAGGAGAGGAGGAAGGAGGAGGAGGAGGCGGTGGAGGAGGAGGAGGGAGGAGGGATGAAGGAGGAGGAGGAGGACGGAGGAGGAGGAGGAGGAGGAGGAGAGATTAGGAGGAGAGGAGGAGGAGGAGAGGGGAGGAGGGGAGGAGGAGAGGGAGGAATCGGACGGAAGGGGGGGGATAGCCCAAAGGGGGGCTACGAAACACGGCCATATACATGCAGCTGGCCTCGGCCCCGCCACTGGGCGCCCTCTTCTCGATGCACGGGCGCATCCAGGCGCAGGGAGAGCCGGCCACGCCGGCGGGTCCCCTGACCCTCCTCTACTACCTCCCCCCTCTGGTGGGCCTGTTTCCCACCACCACCGCCATAAGTTGGAGGGGGGCAGGAGGTGGAGGAGGAGGAGGAGGAGGAGGAGGAGGAGGAGGAGGACCCCTCCTACTTCAACTTATGGTGGAGGTGGTGGAAAACAGGCCCATCACCCTTCGTCCGACCCGAGAGAGGGCCTCTTAGTGAGTTCCGAGGCTGGGGATCCCTTTGGCCCCCTTTACTATCCCCCCCCCCCTCGTCGTCCGACCCGATGGAGGACCTCTCCGTCAGTTCCGACGCTGCCATCTACATTTCTTAGGATCGAGCGGTTCACGCGATGCCGTAGGCCTGAGCCCTTTGTCGTCGCGGCTACTGCAGCCCGCCGCGGTGACTTCCGCTACAGCGTGCCGCGGTCCTCCTCCTCCTTCCTCCATCTCCTGCTGCTGCGGCTGCTTTTTCCTCACAGTCGGACCCATGTACAAGATCGAGGTCGGTTCGGGGAGGGTGCCCCGATGCTCTTCGTATCTACTGGATGTTCTTGTGCATCCTGGGGGAGGGCACCCTCGAGTGCTCTCTACTTTGGCCGGCGGAGTGCCTCGTGTTCTCGAAGCGTGTTCTCGGAGTATGCTCTTCTGGCGTACAGGTCCAACCTTGCTCCTCTCCGTGGTGGTGCCCTCCCCTGCTGCTCCGCCCCCCCCCGCCAGGAGCGCCGAGGGGTGGGCGGGGCATGTTCGTTTTAAGTCCTTGGCCCGGCGGGCTGCTCCTCCTCGTGCTGCTCGGGGGCGGCCAAGGAGGGAGGCGATGACCAGGGGTGGGGGGCGGATCTCATGGCGGGGGCCACGACACCTCCCCAGATTTCGTGGCGCCTCTTCTTCTTGTTTCAATGCTCTCCCTGGCCCCCCCCCCTGGGCCGTGCACATGCCTCGGGCCACGATGTGCACACACACACACAAACCACACCACACCACACCACACCACACCACACCACACCACACCACACCACACCACACCACACCACACCACACCACACCACACCACACCACACCACACCACACCACACCACAC
>CAUYUJ010003810.1:57500-75564 GCA_963575745.1 Prorocentrum cordatum | reverse complement strand
TTTTGAATGTTCCTCCTGTGGAGGCCCACCTTAAATGTAGGTCGGGCATGTCCTCCTACAGGCGGATTTGGGAGGACAAATGCAAATAGTCAAAACATGCGCAGAGACTTGACAAACATAGTCAGCAAAAAATCGTCCCCAGACAAGGTTTGGACTATGTTGGGATATTCCTCATGCAGAGGGACATGCCCGACTTCAGCCCAGAAGGGAGGGCCCCGCGGGCAGGCCTCGCTGGAGGAAAAGCTCCCTACGGAGCCGCCGAAAAGCGCGGGCGCTCCGCGTGGCACCAGAGAGGCGCCGCCCTTCTATTCGAGACACGGCTCCCCTCGCCCTGGCAGCCCGAGGGCACCAACGCCCTCGTCCTGTCCGCGCCCCGCCTACCTTTAGGTTGGGCAGGTCCCTCGACAGTCGGGTTTTGGAAGAGAAACCAGAAATATTCAGAAAATATTCAAACGTACTCAAAACATCGTCTCCAGACTATATGTTGACGATGTTTGGATATTCGAGAGAGCGCCTTTCACGGGCGCTTGCCGACAGAGCAGGCTTCACAGAAGCCCTCTGGCCTTCTGAGAAGCCTGCTCTGTCTTCGGAGAAGGCTCAGAGAACTTCTCAGAAGGCTGGAGGCCTTTCGAGCCTTCTGGGAAGGCCCGCCCCCTCTTGGGACGTACAGCGACGGAGGCGCGCATCCTCCTTGGAGGCCGAGCGGCGTGGCCAGAAAGCGCCCGCCACGACGCAGACACTATAGGATTTCTCAGTGCGCGCGTCTCCCCTGGAGGTGGCGACGCACACATAGTATTAATATGTTGGGGTGGCGCCGATGAGGCCTCTGACTTCCCCCCTGGGCTCGCCGCCGACCGTTGGAGGAAAGCGCCCTCAAGCTGCGCGGGGCAGCCCCGCGCGCGACAGCACAGCACGGGCTCAGCGTGGCTCCCGTCGCGGCGGCGGCCCCGGCGACGCGGCATCCCCTGGCGAGCGGATGGCGCGTCGCCCCGCTCCGCGGGGGCAGGAGGCTCGGACAAGCTCGGGACGGTGACGCGGGCCGGCCGGGAAGCGGGCCAGCGAGTCGCGCCGAGGAGGGGACGGCGGCGCGGCGCGCGATCTCCTGAAGCTCCCGACCGCACCTGAGGGGGCACGCTCAGAGGGGGGACCTGCTCAGAGGGGGGATTCGCAGAAGGCATCTATACACCACCACCGTGCCAAGGCAGGGTCATCCTGGGGCCCAGGATGGCCCTGGCCTGGCACGGTGGTGGTGTATAGATGCCTTCGTCGGAGGGGACCTGGTCGGAGGGGACACGCTCAGAGGGGGGACCTGCTCAGAGGGGGGACCTGCTCGATGCCCCCCATATGGGGGGCATCGAGCTGGAGCCGGCGATGCGCCACCGGCAGGTCGGCGATGGGCCCCAAGCAGCGAGTCCGCACGCTCCTGGGCGGGGCGGGCGCTCGGGAGTCGACGCACCCCCCCCCCCCCCCCCCCCCCCCCCCCCCCCCCCCCCCCCCCCCCTGAGCCCCGCTCCCCGCCCCCCCCACCCCCCCAAAGCAAGGCCAGGAGCAGGACCATCGGACCCAGGGCAGCTCGGAAAAATCTCGGAGATCTGGTGGCTCTGGAGGATGCGCCGGGCGCCGCGGCCTCCGGTGGGCTCTGGAAACGACTGGGCCGCTTTCTCACCAATTCAATTCTGCCGTTTTTACTGCCAATTCCGTCGTCGTTGTTTGCAGGTTCCGTCGACGTTTTTTTTCTGGTTCCGGTTCCGGTTCCCATCCCGGAGCCGTTGTTTGCCGTTTCCGGCCGCAGTTTTTTGACCGGCTTCATTTTCAAGAGAAACTTCTTCGAAAACGGCGAAAAAACGGCCCTGCCGTTTCCGGGGCCCACAAAGGCCGCGGTCATCCAAAGCGTTACAGAACGCCCTGAGAGCGTGATGGAACGCTCTGAGAGCGTTCTCTGCAACGTTCTGGAGCGATGTGTCTGACTCCTGGGCCTGGCCGACAACGCCGCCAGCGCCTCTATCGTTGCCCCTACCGCTGCCCCTGATCAGGGGTCAAAAAATCGATCCCTGAACCTCTGTTGAGGTGAGTGCTGACCAGCATTTCGAGGCGGATACAGCCGTGGCCACGGGGGCGCCTCAGGACGATCAGAAACGTCCAGAAACCGAACTTCGAACCTCGAGCCTCAAACCTCGAACCCCGACACCGCCGCCACAGCCGCTGGCGCCGTCGTCGCCGATGACGTCCCCCTCCCAGGAGGATGGCCTCGAGCCGTGCTTTCTTCTCCTGCAGCAGCAGCGCGACGGCTTGACGACCCGTCGCTGGCGGCGCGCGCCCTGAGTGTTCGTCAAGTCGTCGACGAGATCCTGCTGGAGCAGAGAAACAGAGAGCGGCATAAACACGACCTTTCGGACGTTCGCGCTGGTTCCCTTTTATCTCGGAGAAGCTAAAGGAACCGATACCGCTACCCTTCACTGTTTTTCATCTTTTTCGGGCATCCTGGGTGGCCCTCGTCGCCACATCTGGATTCGCTTCGAAATTCTGGTCATAACGCTCCCCAAGAGGTCCAGGAAGTAATTTGGGCTCTCCACTTTTCTAGCGCCCGACGCTCCAAGACGTCCCAAGAGGCCCGCAAGACCGCCCCAAGACGGCCACAGAGGTCCCCAAGAGAGCCCCAAGACTGCCCAAGACGCGCCCAAGACAGCACAAGAGGCGCCCCAAGACGGCCCCAAGAGGGGCCCAAGAAGGGGAACGCGAACCAGAAATCCGAGCCGTCCGCCCCGAGAGGCGCCCAGGAGGCGCCAAGCGACCCTCAAGAGGCCCTCAAAAGGCCCCCAAGAGGCCCCCAAGAGGCCCCCAAGGAGCCTCAAGAGGCTCCCCAGAAGCCCAAAAGAGAGCCAAAGAAGCCCCTAAACAGCCCCCCAGAAGCCTCAAAAGCGCCTCCGGGAGGCCCTCGCGAGGCCGCGGCGAGATCCCAGCGACCATCCAAGGAGCCTCAGACCCACAGCCCAGGCACGCTGGCGGGATGGGCCGAAGGTCACTCGACATCTCTCTGAAAACTCCTCCTCCCCCTCCCCCCTCAACATCTTCTCCTGCTTCGGTCGGGAAACGGGGGGAGAATGACGATGAGGAAGGGGAGGAAGGGGAGGATTGAGGGCAGGACAGCAAAGGGTTGGGGCGGGCGTGTGGCCGCATGGAGCCTCTCCTGCGCTTCGTCGCGGGACCTTCCGGAGGCCTCGGGGGCGCGATGCGAAGTCCCATAATGCGGGATGACGATTAATGAAAACATGGGAAAGAACCATTAAAAAAGTAGTTCCCTGCTATTTCTGCATAGTTTTCTTACTGGAGGAGAACGATTAAAAAAATGGTTTTCCAGCCCGCTGCCGGTTTTTCCTAATCGTCATCCCGGGCGCCGCCGCGTGAACACGACCCCTGGTCATTTATTAATCGTCATCCTCCATTATTCCAACATGCCCCGAGACCTCTAAGCGTGTCCTGGGGGCCGCCCAGGAGCCCTTCCTGGGGCTGCCTTGGGAGCCTCCTCGGGGCCTCCTCGGAGTCTCTCGGGCGGTCCTGGAAGCCCCGCGGGCTGGCCTCACGGGGCAAAAGCGCATCGGACAAACGTGCCCGTGTGTCACTCTCGGGCCAGGAGCGTACAGGACGGTCCAAGAGGCTACTCCAGATTTCACAATAAAAGGGGGGTTGTCTGATTTCGGCTGGGGTCAGATTTGAGCTGTCTTGGAGGGTTCCAGTGGGTCTGGGCCAAAAAGCCGCCCGTCATGGCTTGTTTGGGGGGGTCTGGAATTGCCCGTCTGTGAGGGTTGTGACCCCCTCCCTTTTATGGCGAAATCTGGAGTACTGAAATCGCCCAGGCGGACCCCGAGCTCCCAGGAGGGGTCCAAGATGCGCCCAAGATGGGCCCACGAGGGGGAGCCTGAAGGGGCCCTGGGAGCCCTCCCTCCAAAGATGGCTCCCAAGACTCGACAGCCAGCCACCCAAAGAGGCTCCCAAGAGGCACCCAAGAGGCACCCAGGAGGCCCTGCGGCTATCCGTCAGAGGTCCCCAGGAAGCATTCCGAATGCCTCTAATTTACGTCCCAAGCACGGTGGAGTCATGGGTAAACCATGCCACCACAAAACCTCGACACCACTATGTTCTACTAGCTGCTGGCCCCGTAGTTCCCGCACCTTGCAACGTGCTACGACCTGCCTGCGAATGACTACGCACTACCACCCACGAACTACTGCGAACTGCTGGGCAACTGAGGCTCTACTGGCAAACTGTATGGCTGAACGGCTGCCACGACACAGCACAAAGCGAAGCCACCCGTCAACCAATCCGCGACAAGAGCAGTCGCGCCAAGAAGCCCCCAGCACTGCATGAGACTGTCCAATAACCACCAAGACCGCCCCAAGAGGGCTCCAAGACTCCAAGGCTGCCCCAAGACAGCCCCAAGACCTGGTCGGACGGTCCCAAAATGGCTCGGTGGCGTCCTCTCGGGGAAGCTCTGCAGAAGCATCCCTCCCACGACTGCCCCTGGACCATCAAGAGGCCCTCCAGAAGACCATCGGGTGCCCGGTAAAAGCCCCGCGAGGCCATCAAGACGCTCTCGACATGCATCCATCAAACATCACATGAACCCCCAAGAGGCAACGACACGATCATGCAGCGTTGCCGCCGCGGCACGCTACTGCATCGTAGCGCTACCTCCCAGACTGCTTCAACCTGGTTCTACCGACTTCAGAAAGGTGAACGAGCACGTCCGGGAGACTCCCGTAGAACCATGCTGCGCTGGTGCTGTGGCGGGAGTTGCACCAGATATCTGAATCAAGTGATGAAAAAATGGTGCTGATGTCGTGGGCAACACCTTAGGCATGTCCTGTTTGTGATGTTCCCCGTTTGTCTGTTGGGCCTGGTGTCGTGAGATCTGACGCGGCTTCCAGCGCGATGATGGCAATGCACCTGATGTTGGTACATCAAAGGTGTTTGGTGACACGCGTTTGGGGTGTGTCGTAACTTTCGCGAGTTTCGCACGGAGTGCGTGAACGTCGCTGCTTGGTTGGCTGATATGCTGCACGTTGCGCCACACCAATGTCGTTTTGGGGTGACGTGGAAGGTGGGTGTGACTTTGTATGTTTTGCGCCAGGGCCCCTCGGTCTCTTGAATCCGGCCAACTTCCCTGCACTACATAACGCTAACTTGGGCCGACCCCTCGTTCCCCTCCTGCCTCTTACTGACTTGCACAAATAAGCGACAATGTAATGAACAACATGGGCGGTGGGGGAGACCATAAAACGTTTCTGTGACTTCAACAGGGGCGACCGTGGGGCTCTCTGAACGCCGTATGGAAGCCACTCATGTTGCTCCACACGCTAACATGTGTTGGTCGGCACCGAACCGCGTGAACTGCCAATCTCATGTTGTGAGCAGGGCCATCTGCTCGATGAGCAACTCCTTGCCTCTCAACACATCTAGCATGCCACGACGCAAAAATAGGATAGCATAGTCCACCCGCTGGACCACAGCGACCAAACACACTCACACTATATCTAGCACACATGGCGCTGGCCTGCGCATACTCCGGGAGCGACTGACCCCCTATCTGTATCTCCCCCTTCCCCGCTCCATCCCTTCCCTCGCGACCTCGTCCGAACGATACCGAATCGAACGAATTCCAAGTCGGGGCAACGCCTCAGTGCATGATCTTAGGGCAGGCCTCACTGGAATAATGGTCGACGCAAAGACGGAGCCAATACGGCGCCTCTCAAACCAAGAACAACTTATCCGCTGTGGTGATGATGGGCGTCCTTTTGATCAGAGGTGCCAGGCGTGAACACGCTTCGCCCCCTTCCCGGAAATCGGCGTCGTTCTCTCCAACCCACCATCCTCCTTCTCCCCCACAAGATGGTCTAACGGGCCAGCGGCATCTGATGATGGTGATGGTCGTTTCCCTTGCCTCAGAAGTTCCAGCCGTCTCCCTGGCGAAACTATTTGTGAGTGGGGCCATCTGCTCGCTGAGAAGCTCCTGGCCTCTCTGATCACCAGTCTGGGCGAAGTCTTAGCCACGGAGCAGAACGGCACGAGCTCGCGAGCAGCGAACACTCGAACTCACGTGGCAACTATCAGAAAGTGGCGGGCGTCTGCTCGCGTGCTCCGCGCGCATCGCCTGCCCCTCGTCGGTCCTACACCTATCTTTCTCCATTTCCCCTTCCAGCTCGTCGTTCACCTCCCGGTGCGATCACACCTGGCAGCAGGCCGAGTGAAGTGCGAGCGACAGTGCGCACTCACTCTAAGACCGATCGACAGACGGTTTGCAGCCTGGACGCGGGAGGTGAAACACTAAGGTCGTGATTGGGGCCATCTACTCGCTGAGCGGGTTCCTGTCCGCTCTGCCCATTAGTCCAGCCAAAGTTTGAATGCCGCAGAGCTGAACGCCACACACTATTACCCAGCGGGTGCGCACAGTCACGCGTTAAAACATTGATGGCGCTGGCCTGCGCACGCTGCGCTCGCGAGAACTTCCCATCGATGTTGCCCTCCCCCTGCATTTATTCGACTCGATGGGCAGCTCATAATATCTTGGCTCACCAGCCCCGCTGGTGTGCAATGAGCACGCAATCTCACGTGACCCAGGCTGGCCTGCTCCGCGCGGAAAAGCCCTCCCCCGTCGTACCACCTCCACTACTTGACGCCACTACTTGAGATTTCGCGCACTACTTGAGATTTCGTCCATCGACATGTTCACCACCAAGCACAATCACCATTGGGATTGGCTGCGCATGTCAACTGAATGGTGGGACATCCTGGGCTCAGACGGCTAGCTATACAGAGTCAGACTGCGAATACCATCATCTCCTCGTCGTCACTGAATTTGTCTCTGAGGCGCATGCTGCAGGAATCAGCCCTTCAGGGTTCTGGTGCACGATTTCTTGTTTGAAATTTGGCTCCCATTTCGATGAACCATTGTACCCAAACCCCTGGTTCCGAAACTACCCGTGTTTCTCAAACCCGTTTGCTTATCAGAATTCGTTGTTGCTTCAACAAGGAAGGGACCTGGTCCGAGTTTCTGGCATAGCTGCTTGACGCTGATGGTTGTCTTTGATCTGGCGTGTACTACTTGTTGCTCCTTCCTGCGGATAAGTCGGACTAGCACTTCCTATAGGTACTTTACTTTGGGGGCGGCGCTGGCGACTTGCTGGTGTACGCACAGGCCGTACTCTTTGACAACATGCTTGCATTGTGGCTCGTTTGCCTCATTGCTGGTCTCATTGCGCGCGTTCACGCTTGTTTGGTTACTTGCATGCATGCGCGTGTTACTCCTGTATTATTGGTTGCGTTGCAACTAGTGCAACATAGATTGCGTTATGTTATTGTGTGTTCGAAATGCGCGCGCTTTAGCTTGTAAGCTTGCGTGCATGACTGCGTGCTGGCGTACGTGTCTCGAGGTGCATTTGCACTGATGGAGGGTGAACACGGGCCAAGCACCAGGACCGCCACCAACAACAATGCGCGCCTGTGTCGCGTGAGCCGATCGACCGGGCCGACCGTCGTGACACGCGGTGTACACCCACGCATGCATTCGTGTCTGCTGACAACCAAACAACATGACACGCACATAAAAATCATCGGCGGTTGTTTCGATGTACGACGTACCGCGCCGGGCATTGCTACGCCACGTCCAAGGCCACGAGTGCACTACGCGAGTGGGCAAGCACGCGTGTGCCAGTCGAATGTAAAGAACATATACAACAATACCTGACCCAAGCCTTCGCTTCTACTATGAAACAACGTGTCTCCAGCAATATATTATGTGTGAGATTTGCGGGGCAATCTACGTGGTGTGATTCATTTCGGAAACTTGGAGTTGACAACTCCATTGCTCGCGCAATCATCCCACCCACCCATCCGCAACTTGGTTTGCAAACCCATGCGGCGGCGACTGCGATGACTGCTTGGTGCTGGCTGGTGCATTTCTGCGGCCGCGCTAGCCCGCGCATGCTCGCGCGCACAGCGGACAGCTAGTTTGGCACGACCGACGCGGCCGCAGTGGCGCTGATCGCTGGGCACTTCCCAGCGCGCCTCGTAGGCTGCGCTGGCACTCGGGCGCGTCAGTGCGAGTCGGTGGGTTGGGCAGGCGCGGAATCATGGCGGCGTCGACAATGGAAGGCACGATGATGATTGCAGCGATGCTACTGGCGACGATGACGACGACGGCAAGGCAAATGACGACGCCGATGCTGATCACGCCGATGGCGGTGATGGTGTCCAACCGTCGGTGATTAACGTTTTGGAAGGATTTCGGCATGCGCGCACGGCCGCATGGTGTCATTTGACACGGATCGCACCCCCACCCACCCACCCCAGCACGCGCGCGAGGGCGCTCAAATGATTTCGACACGCGCGCTCGTGAGGCACGTTTGGTAGCGTTTGATGAACTTATGGGGAAACAACAAAGACAAAAAACAATGTCTAGAAAATTCACAAGACGGCGCCGCGCGCAGACCTGTTTTGAAAACTGGCGCTGCGAAGCCGTATGTTGTTTATGTGCTCAGGGCACTCGATTTTGAAACCCGCGCGAAACCGACGGCCTTTGAAGGATTGCCGCATGCGTGCGCGACGACGCGAGCGCGCGCACTTCAGCCCAATCGTTGCCAAGCCCTGTTGGAAATTAATGAATTGTGACGAACGGGTGTCCGCGCATATTGTTCCTGCGCAAGGTCGTGGAAGGTGGTGGCTAACGGCTGGGCAGGGGTGGCATGTACTCACGCTAGGAATGAACGATGGGGCAGAATCGCACGCACATTGCACATCCCAAGGGCGAGCGGATGAACAGAGGGGGGGAGGGCGGGGTTGGGCGGCAGATCCCAACGCTACTTTAGAAAAGATAATATATGCGGCGCAATTTACGGGGCGCGTCCCACCGACGCCCGCAACGGGTTGTCAACTTCACTGCCCGCGCAACCACCACCACCACCACCACCACCACCACCACCACCACCACCACCACCACCACCACCCCCACACACACCCCACCACCCACCCGCCCCCCCCCCCACACACACACACACACACACACACACACACACACACACACACACACACACACACACACTCACACACACACACACACACACACACACACCACCCCACCCGCCCGCAAATTGGTCTGCCAAACCCGCACGGCGGCACTGGCGATGAACGCTTGGCGTTGGCAGGCGCGTCTCTGCGGTCGCGCTCGCCCGCGCGCGCGCGGGGGCCAGCTAGCTTGGCGCGACAAAAGCGGCCGAGGCGGCGCTGACCGCTGGGCACTTCCCAACGGGGACTTCGGTGCGAGTCAGCGACTTTGGCGGGCGCGGTACCATGGCAACGTCGACAACTGTAAACGCGACGATGATAGCAGCGACGCTGGCGACGACGACGACAATGACGACGGCGCGGCCAGTGGCGGCGCCGATGCTGACCGCGCCGAAGACGAAGACGGCGCCCCCGCGCTGGCAGCGAAGGCCGTGGAAGGAGTTCGCAATGCGCCCGCGGCCGACGCGTGAGAATGGCCCGCATGGCGTTATTTGACAGGGATCGCGCCTCTCCCTGGGCCCGCGCGCAAGGGCGCGCGAATGACGTCGGCGCGCGGGCCGAACGCACTGAAAGTGCTGGAGAGAAAAAGGGAAGGCATACTGACGCCAAGAAAGGAAAACAACAACAAACAAACAAACAAACAAAAAACAACACCAAACAAGAAAGCAAACAAAAACAAACAACAAAAACTATGGCTCGCCTCAAGGCCCCGCGTAAGCGCGAACGCGTGCGTTTTTGGCGGGGAGGCGACGCACAACCGCGCGTGTCGTTGTATCGGGGCACCCGGTCTTACACATGCCTGCTAACGCCTTTCTGGATCCTCGAAGAACTTCGGCACGCGCGCGCAACGTCGCGCGCGCATTTCGCCCCATCTTTGCACGGGATTCTCGAGGCAGCACGCGCGCAAGGGCGCACATGCGCGCGCGAGGACGCGTCTGGTACCAGTTTGAAGAGGGGTTGAAGAAACGATGGGTTTCCAGCAGTTCCATAATCATCGTAAATACACACCTATATAAGATGTATGTCTACGCATATATACATATAAATATGTAATGTGAATATATATATAATATATATATATAATCATATATAATATATATATTATATATATGTGCATACATATACAGCTGTTTTGTAAAATGGTTGTTCAAACCTTTTTAGTTCTCCTGAGCAATTAGCAATGTTTTTTGGTCTAGCTATGGCGCGTGTATTTATATATATACATAGATAAACGCAAGGGCGCGGGAACTAGCGTTTTGTTTGGAAACGCCTGCTGCGAAACAATGCGTTCGTATGTTTCGAGACACTCGATCTCGAAATCCGCGCGCAACCTGCGGTGCTTAGTTGACAGAATTCGGCCCGCGCGCGCGACAACGCGCGCGCGTGCATTTCGTTTCATGTCTCGCACGGTGCTCTTACAAACTGGTAACTTTTTATGAACGAGCGCGCGCGCGATATTTCTTTGTAGAGGATGAAGGGGGACCGATATCGGCACGGTGGAACGAGTTCATATTCAGGATGGACGATGGGGCGGAATCACATAAACATTGCAATGCCAAAAGGGGAGGAATAATCCAAGGAGGGGCAACGCTTGAAGAAGAGAAGATCCACGAGCGCTCGTAGCGCAATCTGCGCGGTGCGGTGCCAAAAATTTCCGTTCGCATTGAGTTGTCAACTCCGCTGCTCGGGCACTGCTCGCGCAATCATCTCACCCACCCGCCCGCAACTCGGTTTGCAAAGCCCGCGCGGCGGCAATTGCAATGAGTGCTTGGCGTTGGCTGGTGCTTCTCTGCGGCCGCGCTAGCCCGCGCGCGCTCGCGCGCGCAGCGGCCGGCCAGTTCGGCGCGCCCGACGCGGCCGAGGTGGCGCCGACCGCCGGACACATCCCAGCGGGCACCTCAGCGTGAGTCGGCGACTTTGGCGGGCGCGGCGCCACGGCAACGTCGACAGCGGTAGATGCGATGATGATAGTAGCGGCGCTGGCGACGATGATGACAATGACGACGGCGCGGCCAGATGGCGCCCACGCCGATCGCGCCGACGACGACGACGGCGCCCTCGCGTCGGCGATGAAGATCGCGGAAGAAGTCCGACGCGCGAGCGGCCGACGCGCGAGAGTGGCCCGCATGATATGCGTCGACGCGGATCGCGCCCCCCCCCCGCCCCGCCCCGCACCACCCCCAGCGACAAGGGCGCTCGAATGATTTCGACGCGCGGCGCGACGAGCCCGCGAGGCCGAACGCAATGACAACTTTGAAAAACATATGTTTTTTTCTATAGAATTCGCAAGAGCGCGAAGGCAGCTTTTCTACGCGGCGAAACCCGATGTTGCAAAACCATGTGAATCCATTTGTTGTCGGGGCTCTCGAATTTGATATGCTTGCGAAACCTTTGCTTGTTTTTGTTGATGGAGTTCGGCACGCGCGCGCGACTGCGCGCGCGTGCATTCCCCCCATTTGTTGCAAGGGGTTCTTGCGACACCACGCGCGCGAGGGTGGTCGAACGACTCCGACGTGCGCGAGTTTGGCAGCATGCGATGCGCACGTATATATATATATATAAAATGGCCCTCTCACGAATTCGCAAGAGCGCAAACAAAAGCCTTGTTTGAAAATTCTCGCTGCAAGATCATGCGCTTGCACGTATATATACATGCATATATATATATATAGAGAGAGAGAGAGAGAGACGCGCGATTTTGAAATCCTACGCAACCTGCGGTTGTTCCCCATTCAACTTTCGCCATAGCGAAAATTGAACAATTTGGCGAAAATTCCCCGCCGATTTTGGCGGCAGGCTGGGTTCCCGGATTCCCGGTTCCCGGTTCCGGGTTCCCGGATTCCCGGTTCTGGGCCCACTGCGGAGGGCGGCGAGGTTTCCGGGTTCCCGGGTTCCTGGTCGATCTTCTTATCGACTGGTGTCACCATCGATCTCATCACCGACTTAAGATTGCACCATCGATTTCACAATCGATCTCACTACCAATCTCACAAGCAATCTCACTGGAGATCGCATGAGCGACCTCGCGATCGATCTCACTATCGATCTCATTGAGCCGATTTCACTCTCGGTCTCACGATCGACCTTACAATCGCCCTCACGACCGGATCCACTATCGATCTGCTTATCGATCTCACCATTGATCTATATATCCAACATATAAATGTTCAAATCATCCACTGATTGGTGTTTTCTCGAATGCAATTGAAAGATTTCGGCGCGCGCGCGTGACGACCGCGCGTGCACTTCGTCGAATCCGCTGCAATGGAGCATTGAAAACTAATGATTGCCGTTTCAACGAATGCGCGCGCAAAATTTGCCGGGCGGAGGGCGCGGGGGGGGGGCGGCTTAGCTGGGATGGTGCGAATTCACGTTTAAGACATTGGGATAGACAGTAAAGCAGAATCACATGCAAACTGCATACCCCACGGGGGAACCGATATGTCCGGGGGAGGGGGGGGTAGATCCTCATGCCTTCTTAGCAGAGAGAAGTCACCCATGCTCGCAGAGAGTTCTTAACCCCACTGCTCTCGCAATCATCCCACCCGCCTGCTCGCCCGCAACTTGGTTTGCAAAACCCGCGCGGCGGCGATTGCGATGTGCGCATGGAGTCGGCCCTCGCGCATCTCTGCGGCCGCGCGAGCCCGCGCGCGCTCGCGCGCGCGCAGCGGCAAGCCAGTTTGGCGCGCCCGACGCGGCCGAGGTGGCGCTGACCACCGGGCGCTTCCTAGCGGGCGCCTCAGTGCGAGTCGGCGACTTTGGCGGGCGCGGCACCATGGCGACGTCGAAAGCGGTAGACGCAACGACGATGGTAGCGACGCTGGCGACGGCGACGACAACGACGACGGCGCGGCCAGCGACGGAGCCGATAATGATCGCGCCGACGACGACGACGGCGCCCTCGCGTCGGCGATGAAGACCACGGACGGAGTTCGACAAGCGCGCGGCCGACGCGCGAGAGAGGCCCGCACGTCACTATTCGGCGCGGATCGCGCCCCCCCCCCCCACCTTGCCCCACAGCGCGCGCGAGGGCGTTCGAATGTTCTCGACAAGCGGCGCGAGAGGCCTGTTTGGCCGAATGCATTGGACATGTTTGTTGTATCTACATGTGCAGATATATACACCGATGGCCATCTCAAGAATTCGCAGGGGTGCGAGCGCAGATTGTTTGAGAACTAACGTTGCGAACCCATGTGTTGTCGGGGCGCTCGATTTTGAAGCACGCGCGAAACCTTCGGTCTGTTCTGTAGGATTCGGGCGCGCGCGCGACGACGCGCGCGCTTCGTCGCATCTGGATTTTTCAGGGGGTTCTTGGGAACTGGTGGTTCACGATAAACAAACGCGCGCATATTCTTCATTCAAAGGAAGGGAGGGTGATACTGGCCTGGCTCGGGTGGATGAATTCCAAGATGGGCGATGGGGCAGAATTACGCGCAAATTGCAACACGAAAAAAAGGGAGCTGCGAATCCAAGGGCGGGCGGGGGGGGGGGGGGGGCTGGGTAAGATCCCAATGCTATTTGAGACAGCATAATCCATCAATGCTCGCACCAAGTTGCCAGCTCCACTGTTCGCGCAACCATCTCGCCCACTCGCCAGCCCGCCAATTTGATTGCAAAGTCCGCGGCCGCGCCAGCGCCCGCGCGCGCGCGTGCGCAGCGGCCGGCTTTTCTGACGCGACCGACGCGGCCGCGGCGGCGCCGACCGCGAGTTGTTCGACGGATTTCGGCACGAGCGCGCGCCGACAGCGCGCGCGCGCAATGCGCCCCATCCGTTGCAAAGGAACTATTGCGACAAAGCGCTCATGGGCGGTCGAGCGATTCCGACGCGTGCGCGCCAGAAGCCTGCGCGGTAGCACGCCAGGAAAAAAGCTGACAGCCCAGCGGTTTTCATCAGAGCCTGCGGGGGCAAATTTTGTTTGGAAGTTCGCGTTGCGAAGCCATGTGCTTGTGTACATTTTATATATATATAATATATAGATATATATATATATATATATACGGGCCACTCGGTTATGAAACCCTACGATGCCGACGGCTTGCGCGGGACTTCGGCACGCGCGCGCGACGACGCGCGCGCGGACTTTGCCCCATTGGTCTTTGATCGACAAGCGTGCGCGCACACTGCTTTGGCGGAGGACGCGGGGGGGGGGGGGGGGGGGGGGCGATGCCAGCCTGGCCGGGACTGGCCGGACTCATAGTCAGGACGGACGATAAGAAATAGCAAAACGAAAAAGGACACCCATAACTCCCGGGGAGGGGGGGGGGCGGGGGGGGCGGGAGATCCCAATGCTCAGGAAAAAGAATTCACGCTGCCGAACTCGATATTGCCAACTCCTCCACTCGCGCATTCAACCCACCCGCCAACCCGCAACTTGGTTTGCAAAACACGCGTGGCGGCGATTGCGATGACGGCTCGGAGCTGCCCGGCGCCTCGCCGCGGCCGCGCTAGCGCGCAGGCTCTGCGGCCAGTTTGTCTGACGCGACCGACGCGGCCGCGGCGGCGCTGACCGCAGGGGGCTCCCCGGCGCGTCTCGCAGGCCGCGCTGGTGCGCGGAAACTTTAATGCGAGTCGGTGGCCCGGGCGGGCGCGGCGTCGCGGCAACATCGACAACGACAGACGCGATGATGATAGTAGCGATGATGGTGACGACGGTGACAATGACGACGAGAAGGGCAACGACGGCGCCGATGCTGATCACGCCGGCGATGATGGAAGCATCCTCGCGTCAGCGATGATGGTCGCGGAGATTTCGACATGCGCGCGCGACGCGCGCGACAGAATATTAGTTGCGCGTCGTCAGGCGCGCGTGGGCGCGGAATGGTTTTAACATGCGCGCGCGAGAGGCACGTCTGGTCGCGCGTGATTAAAATGTCGAGGGATCACTGGTGCTGTTCAGAACTCGCCAGAGCGCGAGCGCAAACTTGTTTGACAAACCCCGTTGCGAAATCACCAATACTTTATATGTTTGGGGGGCACTCGACGTTGAAATCCTTGCGAGACACGTTGTACTGGAGAATTCCGGCACGCGCGCGCGACGACGCACGCGCGCTCTTCGTCTCATCTGTTGCAAGGGATTCACGCGACAGCACGCGCGCAAGGGCGCTCGAACGATGGCGACACGCGCGCGCGAGAAGCACTTTTGGTAGCACTCCATAAAAAACTGGCAGCAAAACAATGGTGTTCCTCAAGATTTGCAAGAGCGCGAACGCAAGCTTTTTGGAAACTCCTGTTGCGAAGACAACTGGGTTCTGTATGTTTTCAAGTCACTCGATGTTCAAATCCTTGCGACACCGGCGGATGTTTGAAAGATTTCGGCACGCGCGCGCGACAACGCGCGGGCGTGCACCTCGTCCATTTCCACGCAAAGGAATACTGGAACCTGCTGATTTGGGATAAACGAGCACGCGCGCATAATGTACGCGCGTTGCAAAGGATGAGGGGTGGATCAGTAACCAGACTGCCTGGGATGGCACGATTTCATATATACATACGTATATATATAGCCACATATATATATATGTATTAAACTATTCGCGAAAGAAACAATACGGGGTAGAGGTAGATCATAATAATCTTAAATATCTACAATCTATGCGGAACGCAATCTATGCAGCGCGATCGACGTAGCGCAACCAACCTGCGTGGTGCAATCGACATGGTGCAACCGATGCGATGCAAGCTATGTAGTGCAACCGACGCGGTGCGATCTATGTGGTACACTTGATTTTGTACAAACGAACTGACACATCGCACGCTTTTGCAAACATCACACCCACCCACCCGCAACTTAGTCGGCAAAACCCATGCGGCGGCGATTGCGATAAGTGCTCGGCGTTGGTTGGTGCATCTCTGCGGCCGCGCCGACCCAAGCACGCGCGCGCAGCGGCCAGCTTGTCTGACGCGACCGACGTGGCCGCGGTGGCGCTGACCGCTGGGCACATCCCAGCAAGCATTTCAATGCGAGTCGGCGACTTGGGCGGGCGCGGTATCATGGCAACGCCGGCAACGGTATACATACACGAAAAAGCGATGCTAGCGACGATGTTGACAACGACGACGGGGCGGCCAGCGCGGGCACCGATGCTGATCATGCTGGCGACGATGACGGCGTCCTCGCGTCGGTGATGAAGGTTTCGGAGAGAGTTCGACATGCGCGCGCGACCGACGCGCGAGAGTGGCCCGCATGGTGTTATTTGTCACGGATCGTGACCCCCCGCGCGCGCAAGGGCGCGCGAATGATTTCGGCATGTGGCGCCAGAGGCCCATTTGGCAGAATCTCCTGAAAATGCTGAAAACACATGGTTTTCTCAAGAATCCCACCAGCCCTCTGGGCGCAGGTGGCCTAGCGCGTTCCATTTTCCAACCTCCTTCCTTTCCCTGCTCGGGGGGTTTACCTCCCCCCCCCCGGCGTCAGAACGGGCTCCCCCGCGAGGTGTCAGAGGGCCCTTTTCGGCCCAAGATGGCTCCAAGAGGGCTTCAGAGAGTGCGAAGTGGCCTCCAAGATGTTCCAAGATAGCGGTAGATGGCTCAAGATAGCCTCCGACACGCATCCAAGAGGCCTCAAGACGGCCCCAAGACGGTTTCAATGGCCCTCCGAGCGAGGACCCCCCCAAGAGGCCAAAACCCTTCGAACACCTTAGGAACGTCAATGTGGTTTGCCTTCTCGCTTGTTCGCCTCCGATGGGCTCGCGAGGCCTCAAGCTGGCCCCAAGACGGCCCAAGATAGTGCCACGAGGGGCCCAAGAGGGCCCCAAGACGGCCCCAAGAGCGCCCAAAAGCTCTTCAAGAGCGGCCCAAGAGGGCCCCAAGACGGCATATTTGAGCCTCCAGAGGGGGGGGGGCGATGGGAATTAGAACACCCCTCTTTTTTAGCGAAAGGGTCCAAGACGGCCCCAAGAGGCACCTCAGGCATCCCAAAAGAGCCCCAAGAAAGCCCCTAGACCCTCCAAAAGAGCCCCAAGAAGGCCCCAAGACGCCCCAAAAGAGCCCCAAGAGGGCTCCAAGAAAGCCCTAAGAGGACCTCAAGAGAACCCCAAGCCAAGAAAGAGCTCCAGGAGGGCCCCAAGAGGGCCCCAAGAGAACCCCAACAGAGCCCCAAGATGGCTCCAAGTTTCAAAACGCGCGCGAGCTTAATATACAAATCAGTGCAATAGCCATTACGAGTCATCGAAACACCCCTCACCCCTCATCGCAGCTTGCACCGATTCCCATCTTAAACTCCCGTGGCTTCTGGGCCGGCTCGCTGCGATCTGGCGCCGCCCCAGGAGCGGGCCTCCCTGCGGCCCCACTTCAAGCACCCACGCCCCGCTGTGGGGAAGCCAGAAATTACCGACACCGCTACACCCCGGACCTCTCCCGGGGCGCGTTCCGACCAGGATTTCAAAGCGAATCCAGCGGTGGCGACGAGGGCCCCCCAGGAAGGCCAAAAAACGCGAAAACGAGGGAAGGGTAGCGGTATGGGTACTTTATTCCCCCCTTTGACGCTGCCCAACCTCGCGCGTACTTCAATGTACTCCTGCTGATCTGCTGATCGGGAGGACTGCCTCTCGCGTAAATTCCTGTCGGTCCGAGCGGCCAAATGCCGCATCGTGCACAATTGTTCATGTCCTTCTCGAGGGGTCGTCCTCACCAGGAGGGTCATCAGGCGGAAAAAAGCAACCTGATTCGGTACACACGCGAATAAGGTTGCCAATTTCGCGCATAACCGCGTTCAGTCATATTCGCGTGGGTTCAGGCGTTAAAGCGTAATCATGCATATATATATATATACACACGTACATTATCATGAAACTTATGGTTGTGATGGTGGTGGCGGTGGCGGTGGTGGTGGTGGGTGGTGGCGATGGTGGCGGTGGCGGCGGTGGTGGCGGCCGCGGTGGTGGTGGTGGCGGTGGTTTGTGGTGGTGGGTGGTGGCGGTGGTGGCGTTGGTGGCGGCGTGGCGGTGGTGGTGGCGGTGGTGGGCGGCGGCGGCGGCGGCGCTGGTGGCGGCGGTGGCGAGCGCGAAG
>CAUYUJ010003810.1:0-55000 GCA_963575745.1 Prorocentrum cordatum | reverse complement strand
GCCTCCCTCTCCTTCTCTCTGTTCTCCACCGCTGTCTCTCATGCTCTCGCTCTCTATCTCTCGTTCCCTCTCTCCTTGTCTCGTTTTTCTCTCTCTCCTCTTCTCTCTCTCCTCCTCTTCCTCCTCCTCTCTCCTACATCCTTCCCTCTGCTTTGTTCTCCCCTTTTCTCTCTCTCTCTCTCTCTCTTCTCTCTCTCTCTCTCTCTCTCTCTCTCTCTTCTCTCTCTCTCTCTCTCTCTCTCTCTCTCTCTCTCTCTCTCTCTCTCTCTCTCTCTCTCTCTCTCTCTCTCTCTCTCTCTCTCTTCTCTCTCTTTTTCCGTCCCTCCCACCTGCTTCTTGTTCTGAATCCACCCCGATGGTGGCATGATTGCCGAATGAGAACGCCGAAGGCGGGGAACGTTCGCCTTCTCGGGCGTGATCCTCGAGATCGCATCTTTCACGGGGTCCACGGGGCTCTCAGCTTTCGGCACGGGTCTCGCTTTCTGCGCTATGGGACTCTCGGCTTTCTTAGGCACGGGACTCTTCGATTTCTGCGGCACCACGGGACTCATCGCTTTCGGTTGCACGGGACTCTCGGCTTTCTGCGGCACCACGGGACTCATCATCGCTTTCTGCTGCACGGGACTCTCGGCGTTCTGCGGCACCACGGTCATCTCGGCTTTCTGCTGCACGGGGCTCTCGGTCTGCTGCTGCGCCACGGGGCCCTGAGTTTCTTCGACGACATGCACGGGACTCTCGGCTTTCTGCACCGCCACGGGACTCATCACGGGAGCGCCAGCGGTGGCGTCGGGCGGGACGTACTCGTTGTATGGCGTGCCCCCAATCACGGCAACCGTGGGCGTGCGCAGGGCGTGCTCGTTGTCGTCGTCCGTCATGATGACGTACTGCTTCACGGTCTTGAACTTTTTGCCTGGTGGCGCCGTCATCCGATCGCCTGCCTTGAACTCGGACTCGGCCAAGCACCCCTGGCCCCTGCGGGTCCAAACTCTAGAAACAGGGTTAGTGGGAATCCCCGGGGCCCCGATGGCTCCAGGGCCGCATGTGTTGCTTGGTTTTCTTTAATGTGTGCCAACACCTGCGAAACACTACATTCGCGGGCCCGTCGAAGGAGATGGAAGTTTTGTCCTGCTCTGCAGGGAGGTTGGGGATCCAGACCTCAACGCACGTCGGAAGAGTCGTTGCCATGGCAACTGTGGGTGGGGGGGGTCGGTGCCACAGGTTCCTTCCCAACAGCTTCCGGGCCCAAACAGCTCTCCCAGGAACCGAAATGAGGAGGGAGCAGGAGGAGGAGGAGGAGGAGGGGGAGGAACCGTGGAAGGAGGGGGCATGGAGGCAGGGAGAAAAGGGGTGATTGGGGGCGGCGGAAGGGATGAAGGAACGTGCTGAGGGAACTCAGGGCCCACTCGGGCCCACGTCCGCTGATGTTTTTTTTTCTCGCCGTAGTGTTGCAGCAGCTGTCAGCCCACAGTGGGAATTCGGTGTTGCGCTAGCTTGCGACGCTTCTTCCAACGTTTCTGTACGAAGGAAGTCCACCTCTGGAAGGTCCTAGCGGAGCTTTGCTTCCGATGCGTCGCCCTACCTACTTTCTTAAACTTCCCGAGGAAATCCTCACCCTGGAAGCACGAAGTTTTTGCGGGGTTCAATTGCGACCGAGGGAGCTCCTTGACCGCATGGTCGAAGTAATGCATTTTAGGCCTCGTGTTCCACAGGAATTCGTTTCTACCCCAAGCTCGCCAGGCCAGGTAGTGGTAAGTCGTCAGATAAGCATTCCCTGCAGAAGTCGGTGATTCAGTATCCTCCAGCCAGAGCCCCTGTCGGTCTAGACTGTGTAGATGCTCTGCTGCAGCCCAGGCGCACGTGACAGCAGCTTTCTCCTTTCGGCTGGGGATGGGGGAGAAGCAGGACAGTACAGGTCAGCATTCTTGGCCCTCAGCCTATCCTCTCCTCCTCGAGGGTTCCCCCCTCTCAGAGGGGGGCGAGGAAGGAGGGGGGAGGAGGGCCAAGAGAGCTAACCTGATCTGTTTTCTTCCTCCGACAAGTAGGGGGGAGGGAAAGGGATGGTGAGCTGAAGTTGCGAGTAGGGCAGGGGGGACAAGAGAGAGAACGAAGGAGGATGGATGAGGAGGAGGAGGTGGATGAGGTCTCCTCAAGTGTATCTGCTTTCATAGAGCTTGCAACGTGGGCGAGGTAATACACGATGTGCTTCATCCTGGCAGCTTTGACGCGGCTAGACATGCACGGAAACGCAATGTTTAAATTGAGGCGTTCGAGTCCAAGCGCAGAGACCGTAAAGCAATCAAAACCTGGTTTTTCACCGTGCAGCCCAGCATCGCTCATGTACGTTTCGAAATCCAGGAACAGAAGACGGAGTGCATCTGGCTTGCCATCAGAAAGTATATCTCTTTCGTTTTGAAGCCATGATTCCAGGGACCCATTCATAACCCAGAACACTATAAGACTTGCCGTGAAATCTCTAAGAATACCTAGGTGCAGCGTGTGCATAAAATCTCGCCAGATTTGGTCGAGCGTCAGGCCCAGCAGACTCATCCACGGACTCAGAAATCCGAATCTCCGTTCGTAATCAACGAAAACTGAATGACTCATCTGTGTCAAGCGCCACGGAGCTTGCTCTGAAAAGTTCATATACGACATTGCTGCGTCTGCCTTCGGGAACATGTTCTGGGCCAGACATTTCTCACAGAGCAAGGTGCACTTATACCACCTCCGGAAACCATGCAGCTCCTTCCGGGCTTTCGCGTCCGCTTCCATGCCCACTACAGAGGCACGCCAACCGTCTGCCAGAAGCTCACCTGCATACAGCTTCCGAATGGTTCCAGCAGGAAATTCCTCGCCCGTGAAACCCTTCTCAGGCCAGAGCCCCGACCACATGCAATCCAGGCTCCACTTAAAGAATGCTGCTACTTCGCCACTGATAATATTCATGTGTTCTGCGCCCTGGACCCAATCAGCATCTATGTGGCACACGGGGAATACCCTGTCGTAAACGCTGCCGTTAGTCACTGTGACGGCGTGCATCGACCACGTTAGGAATTCAGCATTGTTGTATACTTCAGCCCCATCGAAGTGCAAACCAATTGGGATCACACGTGCGAGCTCATCCTTGCTGAGTTTGGCGGCAGGGTGTTCCTGGTAGGGTTGGGCCTCATCTGGCCGATATGGGGCGGGGCCAACTTTTTTATCCCAGCAGTCCTTGAACGATGGTGCATCGACAGCTCGCTCCCAGAAAGCTGGTATTGACCCTGCCCCATCTCGGCCGAAGAGGCTGATGTCCCGCTGCAAAGGGCCCGCGTGCCAAACCTCATGCGCAGGAAAACTCGTTCTGTGATCTGCACCAGGGCCACCCCATTTGCACAACGGCCACGTGATGCAAACAAAAGGAGGACGTGGAGGATCACAGAGGAAGAGGTCCAGGAGGAGGGACGGGGCAGGCGGATAGGCGACGAGGACGGAGAGGAAGAATAATGGCGCCATGTGCAGACAGGGCAGGCCAAGTGCAGTGGCGTTTCACTTTGGGGCCCGAGAACCGCGGAGAACCATTCGTGGGGACATAGCACTGCCACTTCTGTCGGGCACGGTGTTCTCTTGTTCCTTCGTTAGGGGTGCGAAGGAATCGCAAGGCCCCAACCTTATCCCTTAAGGGGGGGTTCTGTTTTCAGGCGTGCCATCTAAGTGGCATATTTGATCAGGGTGTTTTTATATTTTTTCAGGGGTGCCGTCTAAGGGGGGGGGGGTCTCAAGGCTCTGACGTTCGCCCTTAAGCTCGCCTCGGTTTCAATGTCAGCTTGATAGTGTAATTGGCCAACGCGTTGTGGTTCCACCTCGAGAAAGCTGCATGCATATCCCTCTCCACATTCGATATCCACTTGCCGTTGCACCCGCTCTTGGCGTAATCGTTGAGCTCAGTACCAGCGCATTCTGGGGGTCGGGCGCTTCGGCTGATAATCTACACCCCTCCTGGGCCCATCCTCGCCCCCTCCTTCCGACCCCATCCCATCCTCTCTCTTGGATCGGTTTCGGGCCCGCGGGCCTGTCCCCCCGACGATGCGCCTGACCTTCCGGCAGGCCCGAGCTGCCACCACCATTGGCATCCCCTGACCCACCTCTTCCATGACGAAATCACAGAATTCGTCGAGGTGCTCCCGTGACTTCCTCGTCAGAGGGGCGCGATCATTTGGCAATCGACATCCCGCGGTCGGACAACGTCGCAGCAAATGTGGTGGCGTGCGAGAAGCATATCTGCAGACATGCTCGCTCATCCGCTCTATCGGCTGCAACGTTGTCAGATCAGGACCTCGACCGATTGGCAAACGAACGCAAGATAGGTGCGGCGGTCCTCTTGCTGGGCCGAGGGGGGCTCGAACATGCCTTCGACATGTAACCTGGCGCGGGGCAAGCTGAGAAACAAGAGAACACGGGTGAGACGCAAGAGGACGGCGGCGGGGGGAGGCAGGGATGGGAGGAGGGCGAGGGCGACGGGACGGTGGATGAAGAGGGAGGAGGAGGGGGAGGAGGAGGAGGAGAAGGAGGAGGAGGTGGAGGCACGAGGAGTAGAAGGATGGTAGGAAGGCAGGAGGAGGAATTCAAATAGTCAGGGAAACACGTGGGCAGCCAGCGCAGCTTCTTCAACTAATCCTTCTATCTCTGTTCATGTCCCTCTCTCTCCCTCCCCCTCGTTCTCTCTCTCTCTCTCTACTCTCTGTCTATTGTTCCCCGTCTCCCTGCCGTTCTCTTTGTTTCTCTCTCTCTCTCTCTCTCTCTCTCTCTCTCTCTCTCTCTCTCTCTCTCGCTCTCTTTCACTCTCCCCCCACAAATGTCTGACCAGCCCCTGCTTCTGCATGATAATTCAGCTGGGGCGACGGATGTCACACAGCTTCGGCAGGCCCATCGTACCTGCGCGGCGCCGAGTTAGAGAGCGAGGGAAACGACAGCAACAGCAAAGGGATGATACCTCCGCCCATCCACCACCTCCTCCCTCCTCGTCTCATCTCACTTGGCCCGAAGTCCCCATCCATTCCTTCACCTCACTCATCCTTCCCTCCCTCACCATCCTCTCCTCATCTCGTCCTCCCCTCTCCTTTTTCCCATGCGTTCAGCGCCCAGGAAGCCCCTGGAAGTCCCAAAGTGTCCCGATGCCATTGGGGTTTTCGAGGCGGGCCCAGCTGCGGCGACGAGAATTCCTTGGGGGTGACCCAACAGCCCAAACGTGAGATCGGCAAGATAGCGATGGTCATCAGCTCGCGCCCGCAAGCCGCGGGTCTTTGCAGAAGTACAGTGCCCTAGTGCCCTAGCCGTGCAGCGTTGTTGTTGCGACCGTTGCTCCTCCTGCCGCTGCTGCTGCCTTGTTCCTTCTGCCACTGCCGCTGCTCCTATTGCCGTCGCTGCTGTTGTTGTTGATGCAGCTGCTGATGTTGGTTATGTTGTTGCTGCTGCTGCTGCTGATGTTTGCATGGTTGTCTTTGCTGTTGCTGTTGCTTTCAATGACGTTGTTGCTGTTGCTTTGCTATTGCTGCAGTTGCTGCTGTTCCTGCTGTAGCTGCTTCTGCTGGTGCTGAGGTTGCTGATGCAACTGCTGTAAATATTGCTGCTGTTGCTGCTTTTGCCGCTGCCATCGGCGACTCATGTCTGGTCGCGCTGGCACGGCCCGCCAGGGCCTCCATCCTCATTTGCGATCCTGGCAGAAGAGGGGGCAGAGGAGTGGGAGAGGAAGAGAGGCGAGGAGCAGGAGAAGGAGGGGGAGTGAGAGAAGGAAGTCTGGTCCTTCTTCCTCATCTTCTTGGCGGGCGCCGGCGCCTCCTCAACCTCTGCTTCCTCCTCGTCTTCACTGTCCTCCTCACTTTCGTCCTTTTTCTTGCCCATGACGGTCTTGCCACTGTTCTTGTCCTTCTTGCGCTTCGGGTCGGGTTCATCCTCAGCCACAGCAGTCATTTTCTTTTTCTTCGGGTCGAGGTGCTTCCCGAATGCTTTTGCCACGGGCGTGAACACCTCTTTGTCCCACTTCAGCATGTCATCCACGGAAAGCTTCTCGGCCCTGAAATCCTTTTCCAGGTTGATCTCGTCTTTAGAAAGCTTGGTGCGCAGGGTGTCGTAGATCCCGCCCATCTTCTTAACGTGCTCGTCCAGCTGCTTACTCGCTTCTTCGGCCAAGGGCTCATCCTTCAACCTTTGCTTTGCCTTGCTTGCGTCGCCCAGGTTGGTGGTGATCTCTTTCATCAATGTCTTCGCCGCCTCCGCGGGCTCCAGCGCAACAACTACTTCGTTGCCATCCTTATCCTTGTCGGCCTTCTTTCGCTCGCCTTTGCCCTTCGCCTCTTTGGGGGCGACGCCGAGATCGCAGCCCTCGTGGCCCTCGCCATCCAACAACCCCTCGAGCATCTCCTCGGCGCGCTCACCCTCAAAGTCGGCCGTGCACTTTGCCTCCATGCCACTCTCGACGATGTCTATATCCTCCAAGGTCGGGTCGATCTCCACCTGGTAGCGGTTCTCCTCCTCGTCATTCGGGAACAGTTTGTCCTTCCTCCAGGTACCTTCTTTCTTTGCCACTGCAGTTATTGTTTTGACCTTCTCGGCCGTGTACCCGAGCTTACTCTTAAGGTCCCTGGGTTTCATGAACACTTTGACGCTGGCCGCCTTTTTCTGGTGAACTCGCCGCCTCAGGAAGGTAATGTGCACTTTCGCTTTGTCCTCATAATGATTCATCCACACCTTGAACACATCTTCTTTGTCTTCACCCTTCAGGCTTTTGGGATACTTTGGCGAGGTGAACCACCGATGAAAACGCATCTTCCTGCGGTGCATATCTTTCTCGTCTTCATCTTTAGCTCTCTTTTTCTTATCTGGCCCCTGGTCCACCTTCGAAACCATCAGCTGCGAGGCAGCCAGCGCGGGCACTTTGCACCGCGCTTCGCCCACAACTTTATTTTTCACCTCTGGCGCCTCCTCCTCCTCCTCTGAGTCTTCCTCGTCCTCGGCCTCCTCACTTTCCTCTTCCTCCTCTTCTTCGTCGGTGCCACCGTCAGCATCATCATCACTGGTCTTCGTGCTTTTGCCAGCGCCAGCATTGCCCTTCTTTGTATCAGCCTCTGGCGTGTCGTGCTCCTGTGCTTTATCTGTGACTTCTTTCATTTTCGTTGAAACTTCGCCCTGTTCCTCGACCTTTGTCTTCGTGGGAAGGTCGTCGTCATCCTCCGGTGCTGCTGCTGCTGCTTCCTTCGCTCGCACGGCTTTCTCCTGCGGCGCTGCGATCTTCGAACCCTCATCTGCCTCATCCTTCTCCTTTGAAGCATCTTTATCGTATCCATCTGACCCCGCAGAATCATCTCCTTCCGACGCCAAATCCTCACCATCTTCGTCGGCATCGTCTGTCCCGGCGCGGGTCGACGAGTCTGTGCTGAGACCCCTCAGAGACGCCAGCAAATCGGCGATGGGCGTCCCTGTCCTCTTTGCCATCTCCTGGGGGGAGAGCAGCGGACATGTGGCGCGGTCGAGATGGGCAGGGGAATGTAGAGACATGTAGGAGAGAACAGTCGGGGCCTTGAAAAAGGAACCCTTTTCGTTGGGGAGGGGCTCCGATTTACTTAAGTGTTTCGCAGTTTGCCTCAGGTTTTCCTTATGTTTTCGATCGCAAATCGAAGTTTAACTTATGGAAAAAAGGAGCCTCGTTCCTTATTTAGGGTTCCTTAGGTCAACGCCCCGACTGTAAGAGAAATCCTGCAAGACGGTGCGCATCTCGTCGTCGATCGACGTGGCCACGGACGGGGCTGGCGACTCCTTCGGGGGGGGGGTATCTCTCTTCTCATCCACATGGAGCCGCAGGACCCCCTTCTCATCAGGCTTTGGCGGCGCGCCGAGGGCAGCATGGGGGGGGGAGGGCGCTGAGAACTTCGCCGAAGCATGGGGTGCTTCTTAGATTCCCCATGGGGCATCTAAGAAGCACCTGCTGAGTTTTTGGGACCCCCATGGGGCTTGTTATCGCCGCCCCCATTCCGCCTTTCAGACCCCCCTCCCCCGACGCATCCCATACCCCCTCGATGCGCCGCCAAAGTGAAGAGGGGAGGCGAGCGAGGGGATGAGGACAGGTGGGATGGAGTGCAAGGAACGAGGATGAGCTCGAGGAGAAGAAGGCACAGTCGGTCAAGGCGGGGGAGAGGCAGGAGGTGGGAGTGCATCGCAATTTCCGACCGAAGCTCCTCGCACGCAGGCTTTATCGCTCTGTCCAAAGGTGTGATCGGAGAGACCAAGGCTTGCTTCTTTGGGTTGGTCTTCGCCACGTCGATCATAGCTTCAAGCATGCCACCGTCCGTTTCCTTCATCTGCTTTTTTTTCTCTTTCTTCAGCTCTTTTTTGCGTTGCTTTTTCTCTTTCTTTTCCTGTGTTTTCTGCTCTTTCTTTGCTTGCTTCTCTGCCTGCTTCGCTAGCTTCTGCTCGGCCTTCGTCTTCTCAGCGCTGGATGCCGCAGCGGAGGCCGCAGCCGCGGCTCGCCCCATGCTTGCGCACGAAACTGCGCCGTCGATGGCGTTCCCGGGGCAGCCACGACAATCGGGCCGAAGAATGGCAGCGGACCCCCTCCCCCTGGGCGCTGAGAAGTCGAGCAGGGCAAATGGTGGCAGAAGGGAGGGGGGGCCAGAGACCAGTCTTACATTGTTTGCAGGGGAACGCCTGATCACGCGTTCCCACGCCTGATTCACGCTTTCCCACGCCTGATTTTGGAGCCGTTCGCACGAAAAAAAAAATCAGTTGACAAGAAAATCTGCATGCGTCACCGTGTTGCCGCAGGGTCTCGGCACATCTCGGCACCCCCCCTCGAGTGACGTCAGGCTTCTTCCAGACCCCCTGGACAGGGCGGAGAGGGCAGGAGGAGGCTACAAGGCGAGGGGAGGAGGGAGAAGGAGGGAGTGGGAGGGAGGAGGTTCCAGGCGGAGGTTGAGGGGGGAGGGGAGAGGGGGGAGGAGGGGGGACCCAGAGGAGAAGGGGGACCCAGAGGAGAAGGGGGATGCCTCCCTACATGTACTGGGCATCTGACTCGGTTTCTGGCACACTATGACATTCCTCGCTGCCATGGCCAGACGCAGCTCGAGACACCGACCAACATCGCCCCTCTGGGAACGTCATCAGCCGTCTCAGCATCGCCCTCACCCGCCCCATCTCCCTCATCCTCTTCCTCCTGCTCCTCCGCTGCAGCATCAGTCACCATCCTCATCCTGCTCCTCCTCCTCATTCTCCTGCTCCTCCTCATCATCATCCTCCCCATCATATCCGTCATTTATCCAATTCGCATCCGCCCGGGGAGGGTCGTCGGTCGGGCGAGAGAAGCAGGGCGCATGGCAGGGCGCACTCTTCAGACGTAGGGCTCCCACTTGACCTAGGCGCGCCGATCGGGCACGGGCGAGCTGGTTGGGAGTGCGAGGGCTCCTGAGAAGTAGGGTTAGGTTCGGACCACCGAGAACAGGCATCAATGTCGCACAGTTTCAAGATCGAGTTTCCAGGCACCCTTCGCACCCTGCCCAAGATCCGAAGACCTCGAACATCCTTGGCTTCCTTTCGAACATCCTGAGGCTCAGGATGTTCGAACGGAAGCCAAGGACCTCGAGAGACCTCACTATGTAGGAAGACATCAATATGTTCTGAATAAGCCCCTGCTCACGATCTGAAGGCCCCCAGGTGTTCAACAGGACGCCTACAGGAAGACATCAAAATGATCAAACGAAAGACCTCAATGCGCTCAGATGGAAGCCCTACTAAAAATGCGAAAACCTCCAGATGCTCAAACGAGCGCCCAGGACATCAAGAAGACTTCATAATGATCATAAAGAAGACCTCAAGACGTTCAAACGGACTCCCTGCACAAACTCCTAAGACCTTTCAACGTTCATAATGTTCAAAAGGAAGGCGTCAAGACATTATGACCCAAAGCAAGACACCATGACCTCAAAGGACCCCAGGATCCCGAACGCAGATGCGTCCCGCCGATGTGCGCCAGGACGTCATATAAATCAGGCTCGTTTCTGTCATGCCATCGTTTTGTGAAAACATATACTCACAACCCTAACGCACTCATGGGAAATATCTCCCAAGGTGAATTCAAGAGGGCATCACGTTTCATCGTCGCATATGCACTCGACCAGCACATACTCATTCCTCTGTCGTTGGCAATGGAAGAGAAGACCACTTTAGTCTTCAAAAATCAAAATGCGCGTCCAGCGGCGATGCTCCTGCGAGGGCCCCAGCTCTTGCACGTCCTCACCCTTCCTTCGTCTCATCTCTGCTCTCCCCTTCTCTTCCCGCTTCCTCCCTTGTCATCGTCCTCTATCTTTCCCTCCTCCTCATCCGCTCCACCCTTCGCCACTCTTATTCTGGTCCCCACCTTTTTCTGTTCCCACTATTTGTAATACCCTCTCTCCTCCACCATCATCACACCTCGTCCTTCTGACCTTCAGCTTCCTCATATTCATCCCCCCATCCTCACTCATCCTTTTGTCCACATCCTCGTCCTCCTACCCTCCTTCGTCGAATCGCCCTAGTAGCGGGGCGCCGTCAGATAGCACGTGCACGCTTAGGCACAGCTGGCGAGCAGAGCCCCCCACTCCCCAGATCCCCCTCCCCTTACCCATCTTGATCGTACCCTCCTCCCTTCCATATTCACCCTCTCTGCACCCCTTCACCCACCCCTTCTAGGGCTTGGTGCCTGCGCAGCGTAACGGCCAGGAGTTGCAGATGATTGCCACAAGTGAACCATGCACCCACCATTGCGATTTATGTTTGCGATTGGCCCAGGGGGGGATCATGTCCCGAATGAAGTGGATCCCGACGCACCTTCCAGGACGCGCGACAAGTGGGGGTATGATTCACATGGCCTGAAGCAAGACCACGCGCTCACAGCTGAACCTGCTTGCTAGCGCCCTGTACAGTCGTATCGGTCCACGTCGAGGCTTTCGCCTTCAGAGCCGCCAGCACCTGACGAAGCGATACCTTGCCGGCGTCCATCCTCAAAGCCTGACGAGATTTCTTCACCTGCTTTGCGTTGTCCTTCCACAGGTGCGCCACTGCCTTGCCGAAGCGCATGGGGTAGGTCTGAGACGCCTCGGGGCTACAGAGGGGGGGGGCCCTTGATACCCCTGGCCCCCTTGAGAAGGATGGGTATTGTGCTAAGAGCTGGCCTTGAGAGCCGTCCGCTTCCCCTGAACTCTGCCACCTTCAAGTTTGTCGACCAGCGATACACCCGAGGGGCTCCACCCGCCACTCTGATGACTCCTTTGGAAGACTAAAGTCTCCGAGGAGGGTCTCAGGGGGGTAGGGGTGCAATATTCTTTAGAGACGATTGTTGGGTCGTGGTTCCTCCTTCCTCTGTTATCCTCCGACCTCCCCCTGTCCATCCTCCACCTCATCATTGCTCCTCCTTATGGCGTAGCCCCTTATTATTCCAACACCCTGGGTCTTGTAATCATGGATGTCGTGAATCCACGGCTGGCTGCTGTAGACCCATGTCGGTTTAGCAGTGTGGTGGCCAAAGTCCGCCATGTAGAACATGACCCGGTAGACTTTGATTTTCTTGCAGAGTTGCACCTGACGTGCACCCCCTTATCTAGACCAACGTTGCAGGACGACGAGGGCGAGGAGGGCAAGGGTCTGGAGGGCGGGGGGGACGAGAGGGGCTCCGAGGACGTGGAGAGATGCGAGGACGACGTGGGGGCAGGACGCCGATGACGACGACAACGACAACGACGAGGATTCGGAGCGCTTAACGGCAGCCATAGTTCCCAACGGGGGTGATATTCCATAAGGCCCCCCATCGGCTGCTCGACTGCCCAAGGGACCCCCATGGCCGAGCACAGAAGAAGGCATAGCACCAAATTGCTGATCATCGCGTTGCCCGCCTTCACCCCCTTGACCGTGGTGTCCCCCAAGGGATATGCTTTTGATCTTTTTGAGGTGCCCCTATTCATCCAGGCCCATGAGCTGCAGACAGGGGCCCCCCAGAAAAGCGGACATGCCCCATCGAGCTGCATGATGAGGCTGATGGCGCACAAGAGGCCGTGCGAAGATGTGAAGTCGCAATTCACATTATCATCCTCGGGGGGGCACCTCGCATCTGCGTCTCAGGGGCAGCCCAAGGTCGGACAGGAGGGGTTCGGTGTTCGCAAAAGTGCCCGCACCTGTGGTCGCAACCTCAGGGGCAGACACTTCTACAAACACCAGCCGTGGCTTGCGTTTGCAATGGTTCCTCGTGAATTCCTTGCTCTGGTGGCTTTCTTTCGGTCTGGGGGCTGGGGGGGGGGGCGTTGCAGATGCTACAGGTTTTCCCCTGCTGAGGCCTCGATCTCGTAGGGGACAGCCTTCACCCCCTGCTTGGCCATCGCCTTCGTGATAGCCTTTTTCCCGGCGAAAGTTTCGAGGGACCCAATGTGGCCCAACGGGCCGCCGATGGACGCCACGAGATACACGAGGCGAAGAAGGCACCCAGGCACGCCGAAATTCACAAGCGCCTTCACGAGGTTGAGCTTCCTGTCGCCCATGGCGAGCAGCTGGGCACAATCCACTTTCTCACCAGGCATGCCCTTCTTGACGGCCTTCGCCATGGCGAAGCCTCGGGAAATACGAGTGCGCGCCTCGCCGTTGCTCGAAGAAGGGCGTTTGCTCGAGCCAGCGCGCTGGAGGTCAAGGGGAAGGGGCGCTAATGGGGCCCGGGGGCTTCGCGCCACTTCGGAGGCCGAGGGGGGTGAGGGGGGGTCCGCCCCAGGAGGCAGAACGGGATCGTAAATTCTGGGCTTGCAGATGTGTTCCCTGGAATCGAACGTTGGTTCTTTGGGTTCGAACGTTGGCCCCCTGGACCTTCCTCCCTGAAGTTGAGAGGAAGGAGGGCGACGACGAAGAGGAGGAGGACGCGGATAATGAGGATGATGAGGAACAGGGGGAAGGTGATATCTCTAACTGACCATGGTATTTCAAAGGGGGGAGGGTACTATCTCAAACAGATCACTTCAGACTAAGAAGAGGGATGACGATGAGAAAGACATCTAACTGCAGGACTACTTCCCAATTTGCGTTGGGGCCGAGGGAGGGGTGACTGACGATGCTGAAGGCGCCGCGTGGTCAGCGGCAGGCAGGGGGGCGCACCGTAACAGACGATCAGTTGCAGGAGGAACATGTACTTCATGAGGCACCTCACGCGCGCGGCCGGGAGGCGCAGAGGGAGAGAGGAGTCGGCAAAGAGGATGGAGTAGAAGGAGGAATACACCTTGGGCTCTGACCTATGGAGCGATAAATAAGGAATGAGACCTTCTGTCATCGAGGAACAAGGGTGAGAACCCAGGAGGCGAATTCGAAATCGTAAACCCAAGGAACGATCGAGCCGCTTTCCAGAAGGATTTGTTCCTTATTACTAAGGCCCCCACAGCAGAGAGGGAGAGAGGGAAAGATGAGGGAGGGAGGTTGGGAGGGATCGGGGAGGGGAGGGAGGAACGTAGGAGTAGCGAATGAGGTAGGAGCAAGAGGATGAGGAGAGAGAGAGAGAGAGAGAGAGAGAGAGAGAGAGAGAGAGAGAAAAACAAAAAGAGAGAGAGAGAGAGAGAGAGAGAGATAGACAAAGCGAGAGAGACAAAGAGAGAGAGAGAGAGAGAGAGAGAGAGAGACAAAGAGAAGAGAGAGAGAGAGAGAGAGAGAGTGAAGAGAGATGGCGGCTGGTAGGGATGGAGGGAGGGATGATGCACCCCTGCAGAACAAGGGCGAAGGAGGACGTAGAGAACGAGGCAGGCAAGGGGCAAAGGCGGAGGCCGCAAAGGTAGGAGAGGACGGAGATAGTAGTGGGAGGAGGGGAAGATACTGCCAGCTGGACTGTGGTGGAGGGGATATGCACCTTTCACCTCGCGAGTCAAAACGCGCTTCCCCACGCGTTCGGGCGTGATTGATGCTTGCATTGATGCAGAGTTCGGTGCTTCCCCATCTTCCTTCGACTTCCATTTCCTCCTCCCTCATGCTCCTGTTCATTCTCGTCTATTTCCTTCCCCTCCCTCTCTACCTCGATCCCTCCCCACTGCTCGAGTCCTTGCCCCCCCCCTCGCATCTGATCGTCATCCTCCCTCCTCGAACCCATCCCCTGCTCCTTCGCACCCACCTCCTCCATCGTTCATCCACTTATCCCTTAGCTCATCCACTCCCGACTCAGCACGTTTCTTCGCCTCCTCGTCCTCCTCACCTTGACCATCCTGACCCTGGAGCCTGTTCCATGCTTGCCGTCGTCGTCCTCCTACTCGCCCCATCCTCTTCTGTCTCCTCCTTTACCGTCTGCTCCCCCTATCCCCATACCCCTCGTCATCTGCCGATCTCTGCTGCGTGCGTCGCGCCCACGACCTGCATGACTAGCAGGCGCGCGGACTGATTAAAGCACGAGGCGCGGCACGAGCGCGGGCTGGGCGAGGCGCGAGGCAGGGCGTCTAGGGGCATGGCACGAGGCAGGGCGTCTAGGGCGCATCGCACATATCAGAAGCCCATGGGCAAAAGGTTTGGCCCTTGGCGCAACCATTCCGCCACCCATGCCCACCCTTTTTTGCGAGCCTCTCCTCGAGGCCCTGGCATGGGGCAGGAACGGTCAGCGTCAGGGTGCACAATCATTCCAATCCCGTTGCCCATGGGACATATAGCTGTCTCGTGCACGCACCCGGGGCCTTGGATCTGAACACTGTAGTTTCAGAACGCATCTTTCATTGCTCCCATCTTTTCGCCTCGCGACCCTTTCCAGGGCCCAGGCGCAATTTTCCGAGCAGAGTTCGGCCGTGGTTTCGAAGAAGAGGGGGGGGGTGGGGGTTGAAAGCCGCAACGTCTCGAACCTCGAGTGTTCTTATCCAAGTTCCTGCTGATTAAACCTAGATGGCTGATGAGACCTAGTTGATTCTCACCATTCGCACAATCTGATGCTCACCAATCTGATGCTCAATAAGATGCTCACCAATCTGATGCTTCCCAATGTGATGCTCACAATCTGATGCTCGCCAATCTGGTGCTCACCAGGCTCACCAATATGATGCCCATGAAGATGCTCATCATGATGCCCACCACCTGATGCTCACCATTCGCCCAGGGCCTCGACGAGTCTCTTCCACGCAGACTCCGGGCTGTTCTTCTTGCAACTGAAATTCATCCCCTTCGATTTGTCGGGCTCCTCCCCGCCGTTCGATTTCACGATCCTGAAAACTTTGTTGAAGAGCTCCACGCGGACGACGGCCCCATGATTACTGTAAACCGTGTAATTCCTGAGCCCTTTTGGAGTTCCGCGGGGCCAGCACATACGAGGCATCTTCAACGCTTTCAAATCGAAGGTGCCCACCTGACTCACGAGCTTCTCGGGTGTTTCGACTTTGGGCTTTTTCTTGGCTGATTTCATGACCTTCATGGCTTTCCTGGGCTTGTCGCCGAACCCCAGCGTCGGCACGCTTGCTTTCGATATATCCGATAAGGTTTCCTCTGCGAATCTGGGCTTCTTCGGCACTGGGGTCCTCACAAGATCAACCGCCTTGTCGTGCTCCTGGGGCTCCTCCTCTGACTCTTCTCCAAAAAACTGCTGCGATTTGGAATCCTCATCGTCGCCCTCGAACTCCCGAGCCTGGTCCTGAAGGGGCTCCAGCGCAGCCTCCTCTAAAGAGCTCGAGGTCTCTGATGAGCTAGTGGTCTCCTCAGAGCTGCCCGAACTGTCGCTGTCCGAGGTGCTGGAAGCCTCCTCGTCGTCGCCCCCCGCCTGCAAGTCCCCCTTACCCGAGGCCTCTGGGCACGAGGCGGGCGACGACGACGAGGAAAGGGCAAGGACTGGAAGGCGAACAGAAACATGGCAAGGAGGAGTCCATGGAAAGCGCAGGATCCTTCGCCTCCGCGATTCCTCCTCTTAGTCCTTCTCTGCGCCTTCCAGTCCTCGCCCTCCTCCTTCTCCTCCATTTCTTCCTTCCCCTCCTTCTCCTCCTTCTCCTCCTCCTCGTACCCCCATCCTCTATCCCACTCTCCTCCTCACTTTCGCCCTCCTCCGCCCCCCCCCCCCTTCCCCCCTCCCCTAACGCGCCTGACGGGGAGACGGGACGTCGTCAAGAAGCACCTTCATTTTGTCAATGATGGGGCGGCCTTTTCCTACAGCACTGTTTTGACGCAACTTTCTCAAGTACCCAATGCACCGTTTTACTTTGATGGACTCTGCAAGCGCACTTACATGTTTCTCTTTGAGGTTGTCGCCACACACAAACTTGCGATTCATTTTTTTATCGATGCACACGAGGATGTCTGCAATATAATAGCTACTCCCAAGATGCTGCGACTTTGTCATCAACAAAGGTACGATAAACACAGAATTGTTCGCCAGTTCTGATTGCCTAGGGAACGCGTCGTTGTCGAAGCTCAGAAGCCGTTTCAATGCCATCTTGCTCTTTTTGATCTGATCTATTTTTCTGGCGTCCATGTGCGACATGACAAGGTCTGCTGCCGATGAAATATCTTCATTGGCCCATTGAACTTTGCGCCCAGATGTCGACCTGAAACGCGTTTCGTCCTCCTCGAGCCCTTCCAACCCCAAAGCCTTCCCCACGTTCTCCGCCATCGCGGCGGCGCAGAGGCCGCGGTGAGACGGTGCACCAGCAGGTTGGGTGAGATGGGGAGGGGGAGACGGTAGGAAAGGAGGAGGAGGAGGAGGAGGAGGAGCGATGATGAGGAGGAGGAGGAAGAGTAAGGGGGGGACGAGGCGGGGGGTGAGGAGGAGGAGGAGAAGGTGGATGAGAAGGAGGAGGAGGAGGAGACGCACCCTGGCTGAAACATCGAACACCTTCCAATGTTTCGAGCTGCATGCGATATCAGCCCGTAAGTTGTTCGAGCGGCGTCTTATTTTGGCGACGAGGGCGTTGAGGGGGAGGGATGGCAGGAATGGCATAACAGTTCACCCCCATGCTGGTGCACCGTGCGCGCCCGTGCCGAGCCCCGGCGGCAAGCCTCGCGAGCGAGGCTTCTCGCGCGCGCCTCTCGAGCCCCAACGGCTCCGAGTTCCGAGCCCGAGTCCAAGGCCCAGAGTTTCGACCCCACGGAGTTTCGAGCCCGAGGGACTTCAGGAAACCTCGAGGAGCCCGTGCCAGCCCCCCCCAACAAAAACATGCGCGGGGATCCTCATTCCTCTGCCTGTTCATCCCATTTCCTCCCCTTTCCTCCTTTCCCCTCCCCTACCCTCCATCATCAGTTCCTTTTGTCTTGCCGATGTTTGAGACGACACTTTTGTTCCTCCTCTTTCTCCCTGTCCTCCTCTATATCTTCAATGCCCTCCTCCATATCCTCCTCCTCCATCTCCTCCATCTCCTCCAACTCCTCCTCACCATGGTTCTCATTACGATCGTCACCATCGGCGCGGTCGTCATCCTCGTCATCAGCATCATCATCATCATCATCATCATCATCATCAGCATCATCATCATCATCATCATCAACATCATCAGCATCATCATCATCATCTTCATATTCATCTTCATCATCATCATCATCACCATCACCATCACCATCACCATCGTCACCACCGTCACCGTCATCACCAAGATCATCCTCGCCATCATCATCATCATCATCATCATCATCATCATCATCACCATCATCATCAGCAGCATCAGCACCAGCATCAGCATCAGCATCAGCATCATCATCAGCATCGCAACCGCGATCTGCATCAGCATCATCATCGTCATCATCACTCGTCTGCGTCCGTTGCCCTGCGGATCCGAGGAAGAGGGACGGAGGAGGAGGAGGGGGTGGAGGAGGAGGAGGAGGAGGAGGAGGAGGCGGAGGAGGAAGAGGCGGAGGCGGAGGTGGAGGCAGAGCTATAGGCAGAGGAGGAGGCGGACGAGGAAGAGGCAGAGGCGGAGAAGAGGTGGAGGAGGTGGAGGAGGAGGGGGAGGAGGAGGAGGAGGAGGAGGAGGAGGAGGAGGATGAGGAGGAGGAGGAGCCCCTTCCCTGGCAAGCAAGGAGGCCCGCGCCCAGGGCGCACCATGGTGCGCGGCGGTATGCATCGCCTCGCACGGGTGCGAGGCGAGGATGGGATTGGGGAAACGAAAGGAGAGTGGGACGGAGATCGAGGTGAAACATCAAGTACGGGGATAATGGGCACAGGGGGGAAGGAGCGGTTGAGTCCCGCAGCAACGATGCGACTCCCTCTGCTCCTTCTCTCCTTTCCTCTGCTCCTCCTCTCCCCTCCTCTGCTCCTCTCCCCTCCTCCTCTGTTCCTCCCCTCCCCTCTCGTCCCCTCCCCTCCTCTGCTCTTCCCCTCCTCTGCCTATCCCTGTTCCCTCTCTCTCCCTCTTTCTCCCTCTTCTCCCCTCCTGGTCTCTGCCTCTCTGCTAGTGTTTTCTTCGCTTCTCCCCCCCTCTGGTTGCATGTCTCTCTATACCACTCTTGCCTCGATATGTTGTTTCTCCTCCCCTCTCCTCCTCCTTTTCCTTTCTCCTCCTCCTCCCCTTCCTTTGTCATCGGTCGTTCCCTCTCTCCTCCCTTTCTCCTCCTCCCCCCCTCTCCTCCCCTCTCCTCTCCCCCCCTCTCTGTCTCTCTACCCTCCCTCGTTCGAAAGGAAAGAGGTGGCCTGACGCCGCGAGGGCCATCGCGTCCGCGCGCGGCCCCGGGCTGATCGAACCAGGGGGGGGGAACGGACGGGGCGAGGAGCAGACCTCCTCCTCCTCCTCCTCCTCCTCCTTCTCCTCCTGCCCCTCCCCCTCCTCCCCCTCCTCCTCCTCCTCCTCTTCCTCCTCCTCCCCACGGGCACGGCAGAGGACGAGGGGAACAGCAAGAACAATGAGAAGAGCACGAGCAAGGTAGCCATGAGAAGCGACGAGGACGGCGAAGGTGTCGGAGGAGAGATTTGGGAGGAGGAGGAGGAGGAGGAGGATGAGGAGGAGGAGGAGGAGGGGGGAGGAGGAGGAGGACAAGAACATTCGCAAAGAAGAAGAGGACATGTAGCAGCAGCAGGCGGAGGAGAGAGACAAGGAGGAGGAGGAGGAGGAGGAGGAGGAGGAGGAGGAGTTAGAAGAAGGATGTAGGAGAAGCCCCCAGCAACACAGTCACCGCTCCCAACAGAGTCGCCGCCACCAAGGTGGTGGTGCCAAAGCATCGCACTCTCGAGGCCAACAGAGTCGCCGCCACCAAGGTGGTGGTGGTGGCGGTGGTCAGTGGTGGCGTGGTGGTGGTGGTGTCTTTGGTGGTGGTCTGGTGGTGGCGGTCGCGGTTGATGGTCGTGCTGGTGGTGGTGGCGTTGTTTCTGCTGTTGGTGATGGTTGTGGTGGTGGTTGTGGTTGTGGTTGTGGTTGTGGTTGTTGGTGTTGTTGGTGGTGGTAATTGGTGGCGGTGATTGGTGGTTGTGGTTGGTGTTGGTGGTTGGTGGTGGTTGTTGGTGGTTGGTGTTGGTGGTTGGTGTTGGTGTTGGTGGTTGGTGGTGGTTGTTGGCGTTAGTGGTTGTGGTTGGTGGTGGTTGGTTGTCGTTGTTGGTGTTGGTGGTGGTTGTGGTTGTGGTTGTTGTTGGTTGTGATGTGTATGTATATATGATTCATACAATATATACCATGATGTACGATATATGTTGCAATTTTACACCTTCACAAATGTAACGCCATATAGAGCATTATTTGTCATATCACTCTATGTATCGAATCAGGTTGTTTTTTTTAAGCCTGATGACCCTCCTGGCAGTCAAGTGAAGCAAGGCCTGGGCGACTCGCGCATTGTAGGTTTTCTTTGGCTGCAGCCTGTGCGTCTTCGCGAAATGCTGTAGTGCATCGTGAACCTCAGCACGCGGCGCCTGAACAGTATCTATGAGATGCTGGGCCACAAGATATTGCCGCAAATACTCATCGATCGGCGGTGGCTGCCACACACCACCAGTGTCGTTACTGAGGAGTGCCATCCTTAATTTTACCACTGCTTCCGAAATAGCCGCGTCTTCGATGTCGAGCACACCAAGCTTCCTCAAATTCCGTCTGTTTATCGTGGTCCTGCTGAACACAGATAAAGCTTCTTCGATGTGGTTGTTGAAGTCGTCATCGAGAAAGCCCATCCGGTGCAAAAAACACTCAACCAAACCGACCGAGTCCTGCAAGACGAAAGGCCCCCCAGCCACTGCGATGGCAGCAGCGGCAGACGACCCATAGGTACGAATGGCCACCTTGCTCTTCTTAGGATTCGTCCTTGGCAGTACATACGCGAGCTCGCTCTGTTTGGCAACCCAAGCCTGTTGGGAATTGTTTTCCAACAACTCAGTCAGGTCGTGGTGCGCCACGTCAGCTGGATAAACAGTCAGAGGTCCTGCTTGGTTTGTGCACCAGAACTTGGCGAGAGCAGGAATGAAACTGGCGTTGCTGAAATAGCGTTGCTGAGCCATGTAGCCGAGATCGCACAAAAATGCCGCTTTGGACTCCGCTGCGTCCAACGCGATGCCGTAATTTTGGATCTGCGATGGGGGGCTCAATACGCTGATTTGGCCGCTGCCATCAGGATGAAGGATAGCAGAGGCACGGCGATCAAATCTGAGATCGGTGGAGGGCACGACGACGTCTGCACCAGCACGGAGGAAGTGTTGACGAAGAATGTGTCTGTGAGGTGGAAGAACAATAATCGGTCTGTTACCCATCGATTGGAGCTTCTTTACCAGCTGCAGGTAATCAATATCATTAACCACCGAGGCTATCCTTGTCAAATTCTGTTTCAGCGCCTGTTTCACCGCCTCCTCAAATATTGCGCACTCATTTGGGTCATCTAGCGTCTCACGCCTGCGATCTACATTGACGTACGAGATCTTGTGCGCGCCGAGGAACTGGCTCCATCTGGTGGACAAAGAAGCGCGCGGCGCACCGAATAACATTGTCCGCAGAATGTGCCTATCTTCTTGCAGTGCCTGGAGAGCTCCACTGATCTCGTCTTGTCCAATTCGATCACCATCTATCAGAACGGATACGGATTGCCGATGCGCGTCAGGCGATGGCTTCCTCTTTTTGGCAAAGAAACGACGCTGGTACGACCCTCGCCAGAGTAGAGGACCGGCTGTTTGCCAAGCAAGCGAGATGCGATGGCCACCAGCGAGCTGCATGCAACGCCAGAGCGGCAAAGCAACCATGCTTGGCGTCGGCAATGTAGCCACAAAGCTTGAGCAAAAATTCGCTCACCTGAGAAGAATTAGACCACTCGCCGAGCAAACGGGCTCCATACCGCAGACATTTCTGAGCAACTGTGCCGGCCCCCCAGGGTCAAGAAATTATACTGCGCCATCGCAGGTTCGTCTGGCGACCACTGTAGTCACCTTAATGGTGGATAAGCGCAGACGGTGAAGAGTCAGGCCGAGGGCTTTTAGCACCGCTACCGCGACCGCGGACCTCACGCGCCCCCAGACCCCCCCCCCACGCGCGCGCGCGAAATGTACACGGTGGCTTTGCGGGAGCAACTGGAGTGCATGAGCCCCGCATGCCGCGGACAAAAATACAGTCGGACCCAGGGCGAGAAACACATCCCTCCAGAACAGGAGACCCTCCGTCGGCCAAAACACGCAGAGCATCCAAGGGCACCCTCCCCAGGATGCTCAAGAGCGTCCAACAAACACGAAGAGCACTACGGCTAAGTCGGGCATGTCCCCCTACAGGCGGACATTGGGCGAAAAGCTAAAAACATTGAAAAATACCCCCGAACTGGTCCAACAAATACTCCAAAAGCGTCCCCAGACTGTTCTTGTGGACTATGTTTGGAGATCCCTCCTGTAGAGGGGCAGGCCCGACGTAACACTAGGGCGCCCTCCCCGAGCCGACCTCGACCTGCAGACCTCGGTTCGACTGGAAAGCAGCGACCGCCCGAGAGTGCAGCCGCCCCCTGGGCGCCCCCGACGCCCCCACTGCACTGCAGCGCCTCGGCGAGGCCCAGGCCGCCCTCCGAGGCCACGCTGACCGGCGATGCCTCGCGGCGACGCTGCTCGACGGCGATGCTGGGGACCAGCCTGCGGGAGATCACGAGCCACACCTTCCTGCATCTCCGATCTGCGAGTGTCTCGAACACGAGCGATACGACGAACGGCAGGAACGCGCCAGCCGCGCGTTCCCACACTGCCGAAACCTGCACCGCTGCTGCCTACATCGCCCTCAGCGCACCCACGGGCCCTGGAAGACGGACAAAAAGGCATCCAAAGTGCCCAAGGGCCTCGAAGACGACCCAAAAGGCCCAAATTCGGTGCTGGCTCCCTTTCGGGCCACCAGACTGCGGGGACGAAGGTCCCCTGTGCCCTGCCACAACTACAATGTCCAGTCTCCAATGTTATAGTTCTAGTGTTTGGTTCCTACTGCATGCTGTCCCTGTCCGCGCGAGAACGCGCAAAGGTTTTGGGGGGGGGCGAAAAATGTCCACCCATGGTCCCCGAAACACGTCCTCAGAACTCCTGAGGCGGCGGTCAAAAGCAAGCACCCATTCAAAGTGTCGCTACGTGACGTTTGGTTTCCCATCCCTTTCGGCCCAAGAGCGTCTCCCGAGTACTCGAGAGGACTTCAGGACGGCCGAATATGCGGCCCAATTGTGTGGGTCCTTTCCAACCTCATTAAGTTAATGTGAACAGAGGGAAGGAGGCGACGCCCGTCTGTTTCTGACCCTACCTGCACGGCGTTGGGAAGCAAAAGTCGTGGAGACACGCCGCCCACACCTGACAGGCCTTGCTGCGAGGAGGAGCGCGGGGGGGGGGGGGGGCGCAGAGCGCCGTGTGGCAGGAGCTGCCACACAAACAAGACCAAATATTGCCAAAACTCGACCACCCACACAAGGACGACGAGACCCAGCCACCCGCGGCGCAAGGAGCGCCAGGACGGTGGCTGGGCCTCGCCCCAGATGCGGGGCATGCGCACGGATGCCTGCCGCCAGGGTCAGTCGCATCGGGCCGCGCGCCACTGGCAGGAAAACCAACAACACACATAACACGCGCCGCCCGCGCGAACAACTGCAAAGCACTACATGCACAGGGCAAGTGCTAGGACGCAGGGGATGGCCGTCTCCCCTCTCCCAGCTTGAACTTAACTGCCACGGGCACAACACTGCGGGTCAGACGCAACGGGCCGTGCGCCAAAGACTGAGAGACTCGAGAGCGACGGCTCAGAACAGACAAAAACTGAACAAAGACCGACCGACACACAGGGACGCGAGGCTCGCCTACCCCCGGCGCGGAGAGCGCCAGGACGGCGGCAAGTCCCGCCCCACATGTGGTCTGAATGAACGGTTGCCTGCCCCGCGGGCGCTCGCGGAACGTCAGTCCGAGGAGCCAGAATCCAACACCGAAACTGGCGGGACTGGGACAAAGGCAGTTTCATCTTCTTGCTCGAGAAGAGACTGCCGCACATTGAGACGGGATGCCGTTTCGGCCAGCGATCTCCCGAGCTCGCGCCTCCTCTCTTCCTCCTCCGAGTCAGACAGGGTGGCGGCAATTCGACGAGGGCGAGCTCGGCGCCCCTGGGCCACGTCAGAAAAATGCAACGGGCATTCCACACGAACTGTCGCGCGCTTTGGGTGCAAGCCGCGCGAGACTGCAGACCAAACCCTCTTTCCGAACTTCGCGGGTTTGGCGGTGCATTTCTCCAACAGGCCTTGAAAGCGCCCGTGGGAGGAATAGCACTCACAGGAAAGACAGATGAGGAAAATGGCCTGATCGCTGCAGTCCAGGGCGACGCAGCGATGACCATGGGCGGCGATATCGCCAAAGGGCTGCTCCCTGGGACCAGGACAGACACTGGGGCGAGGTTTACGCGGCCACTTGCGTCGGGCAACTTCCAGGCAGCTAGCACAACGCCAGACGGTGCCGAGGTGGGGCCACTTGTGCTCAGGACCTGGAAGACGCGGGGGCCTTGGCGGCTTGATATACTCCACCTCTCCGAATTCGCGCAAAGACTGAAAACGGGCAAGCAAATTCATCGCCAAAATACAATAGGCCCCGGCATAGTTTAAATCGATCTGGAGCCACCGCTCAATGTCAGGGTCCGCGGGGTGTCGGCCCGACGCTATCTCGGCAAGCCGATCGGCGTAGGCGTTGCCGACGCGCCAAAAACCCCGCTCCGAGGAAGTGTCGGGGTCGTCGAGGGATTGGCGCGACTTGACGCGCGCGACCCTCGAGAAGCGTTTAAAAACCACCGAAGCTCGGGCTTGCAGCAAGTGGCCAGAAAAAAAGCCCTTTTGTCGGAGAGTTGCGACTGCCGTTCGAGGGCAAACGACCGCACCACATTCAAGCAGTCCGACACCAACTCCGACGGACCCTCAATCATCTGAACGGCAGCTGAGGAGGCACAGAACTCTCCAGCCTGGGGCGCCTGGGGCACGTGGGACCAGACTGGGCCCGAGGCGGAAGCTAGCTTAACCTGCTAGTTAGAATACAAGACCACTGACCAAGAGGCTCTGGACAACTCCATAATTATCATGCGCGCGCAAGAACCGTAAACAAAAACAACGCCCGAAAATTATGGCAGGGGAGGGGGCACATACCAAACAATATTGATCTCGTCTTCGCCCACATGCACGGGGGGCGGGCAGCGGCCCCCAGGGCGCGGCAAAGCGCATCGGGTGACCACGAACAGTTTACCTGAAGAGCTCGCGTAGTCTTTGACGCCGTCAGTCAACCCCTCTTCCATAAGTTCCCCCCGTTCCTCCTCGAGTGCTGGGCAGCACCAGAGGCGGTGAAAGATAGAGTCAGAAAGGCCGCCGCATAACTCGCAAACAGCTGGAAATTGGCAACCGCGGCTGCGAGCGAGCATACGCGTCCAAATACCGTCGCACGAGCGTGCCCGAAGAGTGCCCTTTCTGCAAGGGGTAAACTTCGACGAGGATAAACACGAAGACACAACGTCGAAGGAGAGGCGATCGTGGACGAACTGGCGTTTATCAGAGATGCCCCTCTCCAATCTCCTGAGGACGGCCGAACAAAGATGTGTCCTGAGGGGGGCGGGGGGCGTGCAAAATAGCTCGTGCACCGAGCCAAGGTCGCCCCGAAGGCGATTCAACTCGAGCGTGCTCCCACCCAGTCTGTGCAGGGCCAGCCTCAAAGCCGAGAAGGGGCCAGCGACCCCCCTCCAGGTGGGCATGGGGAGGCGCCAGACCGCCTGCCAGCGCCGACGCAGCTGAGGGATCGGCACAGCCGCGGGGCGAAGGGCATTGGCAGAGGCCCAGACCTCCCTACGCCACCTGGTGACACACGAGACCTGGGCCAGCCAGGAGTGGCCCCCCTCTAAGAGCATCAAAGTGGACAGGGGACGCTGCCCGGCCCGCAGACGGCTTACGCAGGCGACCGAGGGAGCGTCTGAGCTTCAAGAGCTCCGACGAAGAGAGCCCGAAGCACTCGGCCCCATAACTGGACACGGGGAGGGGGCCAGCCACCCAGAGACGACGAAGACGACGACGGGCTAGATGCCTCGAGAGACGCCCCAACCTGACAGCTCTCGCCCCCCCCGCCGCTCTGCGCTGCTCGGCCTTAGAATTGCGCCCCGGGGCCCTCTGCGGCCGACCCCGCGCGTCGTCGACCCCCAAGTTGACCCCGGAAGAGACCAGGGGGCCCGTGAGTTCCAGACCAAGGTTTTTTTATGAATTTGAAGCCCAGCTCCTCGGCTGCTACAAATCATGGCGGCCTTGTCGGCCGCGAGGAGGGCGCCGACAGCAAACGACGCCTGCTGTAATTGCCGAGCACAAGCCGCGACTCCTTCCACCACCTCCTGAAAATCCCCTGCTGCCGAGATACTGCGATCATCAATGTAGAGCTTGAAGTCTACGACAGGGCCCCAGGACATCGCATCTAAGGGGTCGAGGGCACTGGCGCGGATCATCGCCGTGGCCCGGCTGCAGCCAGCGACCGCTCCATTCAAAACGAAAACCCCACTGGACGCCATACTCTGGAGGGCGAGGTGCCGCACTGACGAGTAGGCTCTGAGGGTCAGGCGGCTGACTGCAAGCGGAAAGTCGCGCTGATAACACCCCTGCTGCAGCTGGCCCAAAGGTGACAGTTCATAGTACTTGAAGAAGTCCCACAAGCGATCGACGGCAATCTTAGAGGATGAGACACCAGCTTCAGCCTTGAGGAGTTGTCTCCGCACAGTATCCTGTAAGAGCGCCCGCTGCGAAGTAAGGCCGCGCGCGCGCGGCTTCCCAGGCGTCTGCAATCGGTCTGCGGGCCTTGGCCCAGACTCGGTGCGGCGCCGTGAAAATCCCCGCGGGTCGCAAACCTACAGGAAGCTTAGGGATCAGGAACACGACGACAAAAGCCAGCTGGGCTGGCAGCAAGCCCGGGGTTCCCATAACCAAAAGCAAATCCAATAAACACTGAAGGCCGCCGTCGCACAACCAACCCAGGTGACGGAGGTGGAACCCGCCAGTAGCAACAGCTGGCCTCTCCTTTTGTCGGAGGCATAGCTTCCGAACCACGTCCAGCTCAAGGCGAGGAAGATCGAGGGCAGACACGAAATCCGCCGGCGGGGTCGGCGGCGCGGGCGAAGCCCGCCAGAAGGATTTGTACCTAAGGGCCTCAGCAGCCAACAGACTCGGAGGATCACTAACAATTCTACCTCCCGCCGACAAGACAGTACATGGCTGCCACGGAGCAGGGGCCTTGGTGGCCAAATGGACGTCGCGACCGCCACTGTCGATACCCTTGAGGGGCCACGTCCTCCAAGCTTGTGGGGCAGAATTACGGGCAACCTGCTCAGCCTGCTGCAGGGCATCCCTGACAAGACCCCGACATTCAGTGATCCTGCAACCGACGCCCTCAGGCCAGGGGTGGAGCGACGAGGAGTAGCACAGGTCGTGGGCACGGTGGGAAAGGCGACGTCGCTCACCCTGGTGCTTGACTATGGTCGGCCGCACAGCGAAGCCGTAAGATATAGCATCGGAGAGGCCAGCCAGAAGAGGGCGCTGGACACTGGCCTCACGCATCAAGGCGGCCCCCCAAAGCCACCTGACGGAAACCAACTCGGGCTGGCGAGGGGGCTTCACATCACGAAAGTAAACAGGTTGCGAGACCATGTCGGGGACGGACCCACGGGCCCCAGGGGCCCTGAGTTCTACCCCCGCCAACTCAGCAACTTCAGCTTCCGCCAAGCCCGCCCAATCACGATAGGAACTAGCGAGGGGAGCCTGCGATTCCCCCCCCCCCAATACCAGCCCGAGCGGCCAAGGGGGCATCCTGCAGCATGTCCTTAGCTGGCTGGTAGTCGGGCGGGGGGCCACGCGGCCCGATCCGGCGAACGGCAGGGATGCGCTGCGGCCGAGCAAGCGTCACCGCACGGAGCTGCCCGTACTGCGGGAACAGCGTGATCTGCACTGGCCAGCGCGGCGAGAGATCTCCATCCGACGCGCGTTCCAGGGATTGGATGGCAGAGCTAAGTTCAGGGCTCGCCACAAAATAGCCGTTCATCTTCATCCCTCCCGTTGTTTGACACGTCCCAGAATATGCGGGATAGAGAATTACTCCACCATCGCGCTGCTTAGGATAATCATACTCGTGTAAATCAATCAGGGGGAGATTGAAATCTCCACCAATAAACCAGGGGAGGCAAGGGCCCGTAGAGGCCTGACCTGCGTCCGACAACAGCTTCTGATTGCACTGGTCGATGCCCGAAACACCCCGAAAATAAATTGACGTCACCGAAGAATCACGACCGCCAGAAACCCCCACAATTCCTGGAATGACCAGAGACGGAGACGGCGAGGCGATACCGTGGTGCAAGCCCAGGAAGTCTCGGACGAATATAGCGACACCTCCCTTTGACCCCGAAACACCACCTGGAGCCGCTGGGCCCCGCATGGCACGCCACTTGTTGCGAGAAGACCAGGCGCTCGCTTGCTCCAGCCGCTCCCCAGCCAGATAGCGATGATCCTGCACGCGCGCTACATGCGCGGAGGTACTAAATAAAAACTGCCGGCCAGACCCCCACCCTGAGACGTTGGCGGCAACAAAGACCAGGGCGAGATCGGACCTGCCTTCCTGGGTCGGGGGGGGAGGGGTCGTCGGAGGCGAGGAAGAGGGAGGCTGGGCCTGGGGCTCCTGGGCCTGGGCCTGGGCAGGGGGCAAAAAGTTAAGGACCCGCCGAGCGCGCAGTTTCACCTGGGTGAGCCTGGACCAAAATCGGGAAATGGCGGGCTGGCTAAGCCCGTCTAGACTACTAAAGTTCGGCGTGGAGAAGACCCCCCCTCAAGCTGCGGTTGCGCCTCCTGGGGGCGGGTTCCCCTTGCTTCCAAATAGTGGCCGCTGCCACGCGGGCGGCCCGACGCGTCGACTCCTCCGCTGAGGAAGGCGCAGGGCCACCTGAGGAGGAACCAGAGGCAGGGGCGCCCGGCACAGGCTGCACTGGCTCAGAAGGGGGCGCCGCGCCCTCAGGCACGGCCGGCGCTGGAGGAACAGCTGTTGCAGCAGGATCTGCATCGGCGTCCGCTCCATCGACCTTCCGCTTCTTCTTCTGTAGACGGCCGAGAAGGGCTTGGTGTTCCTCCTTCGCCGCCTTGATATTTTCCGGTGCGTCCCCGAGGAGCACTCCGATGGCCGCCTTGATATCTGCATGCAACTTATCCATCCTCTGCATTGCTTCGTCGCGTGTAGGCTGGTCCAACTCGTAGATGCCGACGTCGAGCTGGCCGAAGCTTCCCATTGAAATAAGTAGATCCGACTTGCCTTCCAAAATGCCGTCGATCGGGATGGTGGCCACATTCGCGCCAGGAGCTGGCGGGGTAGGATTGGGCGGCCCACAAGTTTGGCATGCAGTGCACGGACCAACTGGGTGCTCCGTCTCCGCGGCCACCAATTCATCGTTGACCTTCGAGACCCAGTCCTTTTGTTCAGCCAGCTGAGTCTCCAATCGTTGAAAGTGCGCCACTGCCTTCTCCAGTTTGCCCTCCAAGGTGCGTGCTGACTGGAAAGCTGTGTAGACGCGCTGCTGGAGATGAAGTTGTTTACCCACTGAGGCGGGGTTCGCCTTCCGCTGCTCGAGGATCTTGCTGTAGGATGCTGCCCCAACGCGATCCCCAACCTTGGTGAGCGTGTCGATGGTGGCCTGGATATCCTCGAGCTTGGCGTCGGGCTGGATGGTCGATGGGGCGAACGTGCCAGGGGCATGACATTGAGGCCCAGGACAAGCAGGAAGACCCATCGGAACCGAGGAGTCAGCCGTGTTGCTCGTACCGTAGGACTCCCAGCCCCACCAACCTTCGTTCCAGCCCGCCCCAGCGTCGTCACTTTCCTCTGGAGCCCCTGAGGTGGAATACGGCGAACGGCAGTGTTTGCATCTCCACCAGTGGCCCAGGTTTCGCTTGCATCCGCACTTCGTACAGGTCCAACGCTGTCCAGAGGCATCGCCCTTGGCCATGGGAGCTGAAAGGTGTGGAATAGGTCCCTGCGTTCACCGCCGAAGGGCGGCGCTCAAGAGGGCACAAGTACTTGGTGCAGCCCAGGGAAAAGATGACTGAGTGCCAACATGACAACTCGAGCCAAATTGTTCTTGAGAATCTGCGGCCCAAGAGCTTAGCACCCGAGGCCACTCTGACAGCCCCAGGGCCTCCCAAGATACCCTCGACCGACCGTGTGTCCCCGAGGTGTTTACCGAGAGCGTCCAACATGGCAAACTCTTCACTGGAAATGATACAACAAGCAAATAATTTGGCTTGTTTCATATATGTTCGCAGTGTAAGGCCAGAAGGAGCAGCAAACGACACAGAACTGGCCGCGCCCCTTCTGGGAGGGACGCCGGACGCCGGGACCGTGACCGAGGAGACTGGCTGGGTATCTACTCGGGGGGGCACCGTGACCCCAAGAAGCCAAACTCATCCCATTCCCTCGGGAAAACGCCTATGTCGAGTACATGCGCATTTTACGTTTTTTTCACCGAACATGACGACCAAGAAGGCCCCCATCGTCCTAAGACGGCCCGTGATGCCACCAAGAAGGCCACAAGACGGCCCATAGACAGCCCCAGGGGACCCCCAAGAAGGCCCAAGACGGCCCCTGGAGGGCTCCAAGAAAGCCCAAGAGGGGGATACGAACTGACATGTCGAGCCTTCCCACCGAGATGGCCCCTCGAGCCCCCCAGAGGCCCCCGAGGTACCCCAAGAGGCCCAAGAGGCCTCCAAGACGCCCCCGAAAGCTCCCTGGAGCCCCAAAAAGCCTCCCGCATGCCCCCAAGAGTTCTCCAAGAGGCCCCAGAGAGGCATCCCAGGAGACCCTCAGATTCATCCAGGAAGCTCCAGACCGGAGGTGTAACTTCCGCGATCGTCTCAAACACACTCACTCCTTGTGGGGGCCGTCGGAATTGCGCAAGCCACTTAGGTATCCAGTCAGCTTGTTACAGCGCATTGCTCCAAATTCGCCCGCAAAATGGCACCCGCGGCCCCCACCCCACGATGACAACGACGACTACCGCCCACGACCGATCTCCGACGACCGACCGCCGACCACCGACGACGACGACGACGACGACGACGACGACGACGACGGACCGACGGAACGACGATCGAAACCAACAGACCGACGACGACGACGACGACGAACGACGACGACGACGACGACGACGAACGACGGCGAGCAGCGCTCCCGGATGAAGTCCACGGGCAGCATCGGGTAGACACCGCGCGTACACAGCAGCCCCAGCAGCCTGCAGGCGTCGTCGTGGTTCTGGGCATCGCTGTCATCGTCATCGTGGTCGTAGTCGTCGACGACATCGTCGCGATCGCCGTGATAGTGGTCGTCACTGTCGACGACGTCATCGTCGTCGTCGTGGTCGACCTCATACGTCGCCATTGTCACCGGCACAGCCGGCGCCGCCGCCGACAGCATCGGCGTCGTCGGCGTCGTCGTCGCCGTCGCCGTCGAAGTTTGAGGTCTGAGCCTCGAGGCTGTCGGAACCGTCCGGCCCTCCTTGGGGGAGACCGTGGGGTCGTCGACGTCGTCGTCGCGGCGGCAGTGGAATCGGGAGGAGGCTTCGGTGGTGTTGTTGCTGGCTCATGTCCGTTCTTTCGCCTCATGGTGCTCCTCCGCGGCTGTGCCCCGCCGATCCTTGAGGATGAAAATGATGGTGACGATGATGATGATGATGATGATGATGATGATGATGATGATGATGATGATTTTGAATGTGATGATTATGATAATGCTGATGATGATGATGCTGATGGCGACGATGACGACGATGCTGATCGTGATGCTGATGACGACGATAACGACGATGACAACGATGATGGCGATGATGGTGATAATGAGGATGAGGATGATGATGATGATGGTGATGATGATGGTGATGATGACGATGATGGTGATAATGATGATGACGATGCTAATGATGATGCGGCTGGTGCTGCTGCCGATGCTGCTGATGATGGTGATGGTGATGGTAATGGTGATGGTGGTGATGGCGATGATGATGATGATGATGATGACGACGCTGACGACGACGGCCACAATGACGACGATGCTGAGGGTGGTGATGGTGATGGTGATGGTAATTGTTTTGGTAATGGTGCTGATGACTATGATGACGGTCGTGATGCTGATGACGACGATGACGACGATGACGACGATGACAACGATGATGACGATGATGATAATAATGATGCTGATGATGATGATGGTGATGATGATGATGATGATAATGTCAGGCTCCATAGGGGTAATCGGGTCTTTGGGTCAGAGCCTCCCTGATGGCCAGCTTTCGATTGGCAATCGCTGGCGCCCTCGCCCGCATCACTGCTTCAACCCTGCTGGAATTGTTGGCCAGAAGGGACAACGAGCGAATGGCAGTGTAAGTAGTGGCAAGAAGGTCATACATCAAAACGGCACCGTGCAGGGCTCTGCCAGAAGGCAGTTTGGGTATCAGAAACAATCTATCAATAGCATCCCACTCGATGAAATCCGGCGGCAGGGACGGGATGGTGGCAGAAGGAGGAGGGATCGTCAAGAAGAACTCACTCACAGCCACAAGTTGCGCCCCACTAGCTGTGTACCAGGGCACCGTGCACCTGGCTTCCAACACCGTCGACCGCTTCAGCACGACCCTATACGAGCACCATACCACGCGTGCATACCTACCAGCGACCGACGAACGATGACAGGCCTCCGTCTTCGAAAGAATCGATGAGGCGATCAGGCTCTACTTCTTCTACCCGAATGGCAACTGCATGTGCTTGGATCGATACTGGCTTGAGTGACCTCAGAGGGTATCCCACTACCAGAACACCATCAAGTACAAGGACAGGATAGCCGCCATCAAGGGACAAGCCAACTACAGAGGCTATGGTTAGGTCGGGCGCGTCCCCCTACAGGGGGATTTTGGACGAAAAACAAAAATACAGCAAAATATTAAAAAATATCCAAAAATACCAAAAAAAAAAAAAAAAAAAAAAGGCCGCATACTGTTGATTGACTATCTTTGAATACTCCTCCTATAGAGGGACAGGCCCGACTTAAAGGCTATGGTAAGCAGCGGCCGCCCATCACAGTCCCCTGGCACAAAAGCGAGGCAGCTCGCCGAGAAGGAGCCTCCACGACTGGTGCCTGCCACGCCGTCCAAGGGACACCATAGAGTCCTCCTATATGGCGTCCGAGTAGATAGGGTCGAAGGATCGCGCCGCATCGCCAATGCATCGCCGATGTATCGGCGATGCATCGCCATCGCCGACGTCGGCGGTGCAACGGCGACGTCGGCGTGGGGAAACACGGAATCCTCATCAAGCCGCATCCGCGATGCATCGGCGATGCGGCGCGATCCTCCGACCTCATCTACTCGGACCCCATCTGGGAGGCCTAGACACCAGAAGGAATGGAACAACCTCAAGCAGATCCACAGCGCCTTCACCAAGCAGGTCGCGAAATCCAGAGCCCTCGAGATGCAGCAGCGCACCACCGTCCCCAGCAAGCTTGTGGAAGTGGACACCGCCGCCCACGTCGATGTCGTACACCCAGGCACCGACCGCGCCAGACTACAACATCCTGACACCAACGGAGGCTAGGACCACCCATGTGCATGAGGGACGTCATCGAGACCACAGGACCCAAGACCCTGCACCCAACCACCGATGTGTGCATTATCTCAAGAACGACAATGAACTCATCACGCCCCAGACCATAGGGGGGCTACGCACGCTGCCTGGAGGCCCTACCGGAGGAGACCAGGTACAGCTTTACCGCCACGAGCAGAACGAGATCAACCACCTCGACCGCTGCACAGCATCACCGAAACCACCACTCGGACCAGAACATCCAATGGAGCTAATCTGAGGTCGGGCATGTCCCCCTACAGGCGGATTTTGGGCGAAAAATCAAAAAATGACAAAACATACCCAAAAAGGATCAAAAATAATAGAACATCGTCCCCAGACTATGTTTGACTACTTTGGAATATCCCTCCTGTAGAGAAACAAGCCCGACTTGAAGCTAACACTCGGACAGGGCGCAGGCAACCTGCCCGCGTGGCCAGCCGAGCTCGGCGAGCCACGCCACACGGGACCGGCCCCCTTGTCCAGAGGGGCGCAAAGCCACGGACACCACGGACGAGGATGGCAGCGCCAGCACCAGCTGGACCATCGACGACACGGACACCGATGGAATCGGAGTTGATACCGCCGCCAACGCCTACGCCCCTCCAAAGGCCACCCAAAGACACCACTCCATGGAAACCGCCATCTGGGATCGGCACACACGGCAACCGACTCGTCATCAGAATGGCCGACTGCGATAATACATATCAGAGGAAAACGAGGCAGAGGTCGACAAGCAGCTGGAAGAGGTGCAACAGTCACGCGAGCCAAACCAGCACCTCGAGTACGACGAGAAGCTCAACTTGGCAGGCCTCATCCAGATCCCAGGGCTCCAAAGCCTATGCCCCACCTGGCAATCAATCGGCCCAATTGCCAGAAGGCCATATCACCTGAGGAGAGAACGGACCGGCAACCAAGCCAGCACCATCGACAATACCAGAATGGATGACGCACCCAACTGTCGAGCAGAGCCAGCCCACATGCGACCGAGATACAAGCAATACGTCTCAAGAAGAACCACGCCCCTGATCTGCGAGCAGAAGGCGCGCAATCCCAACCCCCGGATCTCAATGCAGGACTCCCGACATTGCAATCACACCACATGCAACTGCCATACTCATGGAGAGCTCATCTCAAGGACGACGACGCTACGGCATACTACAGCAATCCGCAAGCCAAAGAGTCCACATGGGAATCCCCAGAGAACTGGAATCAACGAACACCATGGAAAAGGCACCTAACCATTGACAACAAGGATACCTTCAGGTACCGCAACGAGACCACGTGCGACTACGTCATCAGCCCCCTGTCCACGTACAAGAACGACGGTGACAAGCCCAAGCCACCACTACTGCCAGGACCACCACCCGAGAAGGCCAACGAAGTCATCGGCGTTCCGCCACCTGAGCAGATCCACCCAGTGCGAGACCAGAACAAGTACAACAATAATGTTGAGTTCCGCAAGGAGGTCATCTTCGCCATCTACCAGCTCAGCCACCGCGACGAAGCCTCTACCCTCACAAACATGAATTTCGGTAGCTCGTTACTAAAGCCGCACAGGAGTACGCGACATCGCGAGGGACATCATCAACATGGGACGGATCTTGAAAAGAACTATGGGACATCAAAGTCGGTGCCGACCAACTGCGCGCGAACGACCACAGCCCAGGACCCAGCTCCGACGCCCCGACTCCAGCAACAAGCCACACCGTGGCGATGTGAAGGGACTGTGGATCACGATGGTGCATGATGGGCAACCCGAGAAACGGAAAATGCAACAAGTGCACCTCCACCGATATCATCACACGCGACAGCATGGACTGGCATGACGTTTACGACCAAGTGCCACCTCGTACCAACGAAGTCCTCACCACCGACGAGCCGCAGCAGACAAGCACACACACACACACACACATACTACGAGCGCAGTCACTTCCAAAGCGCCACAGTTACAAGCTGTACCCGCAGCCCCACAGCAGGTCACGGCGCCAATGACGGACACTGCCGACGATACTCACGCACCGATCGACCATACAAAGCCACCACGCTACAAAGCCCCGTCATCGCTATCCCCAAGAGGAGCCCTACGCCGAAAGCGAAGGGAAGCCGAACATCGCCAAGGAACCTGAACCTGTACGACACACGCCTACGCCGACGCCACCGGCCATCCGACTGCCACCACCACAGCCAAAGGTGCTTCCACCTACGCGCGCCGACGCCAACGTCGAGGCCATCACGCAAACCAAATCCAGCGATTGACTACCCATAGACTAGCACCCTGGCAAAGGCAGCGGCGGCAGCAAGGGCCGTGTCGACAAGCAGGAGGAGATCGCGCCAGCTATGATCAACACCGAGACCACCAAGACCATCCCGAGTATCGACAGCATACATCGAAGTCAAGATGCTCACGGACACACACACACACAGGGTTCGGCACAAACAGGATACTTCCCAACCGCGCCCTTCATCAGGACGGCCATGGACCACCCCCACAGTCATGGACCACCCCAACGGCCCGAAGCTGGGAGGACAAGTACATGGACATATGCCTGGTGATCCGAATGGCATGGATCGAGGAGCCGCCCAACCCAAGAACTTGGACACCGACAGCCTACTGGGCGTGGGGCGAGAGGACACAGGAAGAACCCATCCACCAAGCGTACGAACAGGACAAGGGCCCCACTTCACAGCGCCTCAGCGCGGAGGGAATGGTCCCAAGCAGCATGATCGAGTATGGGATCTACGTCACCAACATCACAGATGCCATTTTCGAATTGAGCTTCACCATGGACGCGAAGGACCTGAACGAGTACCAAATGGCAGGATAAGACAGCATGTAACGTAACCTCTACCACCAAAGAACCAAGCACCGTCGGACCGACCACAAATTAAGTCCAACAACAGACCAGCTGCAGACACGGGGTCCAGCGACGGCAACCGCGACCAGCATCCCGAATCCTACAAATTCGACTCAACCGACCGACGCTGCCTTCACCCACCGCACTCCCATCCAAGGATGTGCGGCTACCGAGCGCACGGACCAGCTGCACCTGCAGCGACGACCCCAAACACAGCGCGGCAACTCCGACCCCTGCCTCATGCTGCCAGCAAGACCCGTGGCACGGGCCACCCTCACCGTGAGGAGCATCAGCATCAGTACCACATCTCCTAGCGCCAGACCTCTACAGCTGCAGCTGCCCACGCGGGGCGCAGTCTCCCCGTGCCTCCTCCAGTCTTGCTCCACGACGACACGGCCACTACTCGGCTTGCCCCTGCCTTTTCCACACCACCCATACCTACACAAGATCCTTACTACGCGCCCACTGCCACCGCGGCAGCAACAGCACCAGCCGCACGCGACGCAGCACAGCACTCTCCACGTATTCCTCCACGGCGGCAGCAGCTACCCGCTTTCTCCACACTCACGACGAGCAAGGCCTTCCTCAGTCCCCACGTCCATCACTACAGTGAAAACGTATAGTAAGGACGCGTGGTCAGGACGCGAGACCCTTGGAGGCTGAAGTTGGGATTTTTTTGGGCGGCGGCGACCAGTGAAAACGGCAAAGGACGGGCCACAGAGGCAAGGACGCAAGGGTATCCTAGATGAAGGCGCGCGTTACTAGGCGCGTTGACTGTACACTCGACTACATCTAACTCCGACATTCCTTCTGCAACCTGGACCTCGACATCGCCTTCGAGGCATTCCGAGGCGGGTACCAGCCACCCCCCCAAAGGGAGCTGGGGCAACGCCCGGGCCACCTCCTGAACCCGCACAGAGCCGGCGCACACAGGCGCCATCAGCCTCACACTGCCTCGATGCCCCCCACAGGCAATCCAGTACTGCATCCGTCGTTCTTTCTCATCTCTCATGCATGTTGGTTCTTGTCAATGCCCTCCCCCCGCAGACCGCGGGGGGCCGGCTGCGAGAGATCCAGTTCCGAGCGAACAGACAAGTCCGAAGTCACGAGTCACGAGTAGGAGGAAGAGGAGAAGGAAGAGGAGGAGGAGGAGGAGGAGGAGGAGGAGGAGGGGGAGGAGGAGGAGGAAGAGAAGAAGGAGTAGGACAAGGAGCAGCAGCAGCAGCAGGAGCAGGAGCAGGAGCGGGAGGAGGAGGAGCAGCAGCAGGAGGAGGAGCAGCAGGAGGAGAAGGGCGGGAGGAGGAGGACAGACAAGGCGCAAGAGGGGAGGAGGAGGACAAGGAGGAGGTCCGAGAGGAGCAGGAGGAGGAAGATGGAAGAGGAGGAGGAGCCCCTCGGCCTCTCCGTCCCCTTTCCTCCTCCTCCTCCTCCTCCTCCTCCTCCTCCTCCTCCTCCTCCTCCTCCTCCTCCTCCTCCTCCTCCTCCTCCTCCTCCTCCTCCTCCCACCGACCCTGGAGGTTTGGGTGGTCCGGAGAGGGCCGCTCGGGATCGACCGCTCGAGGGCTCTCCCTCGACCTCTTCCGCCTCTCCGAGCCTCCCGCGCATATCGCGTGCAGCCGCGGCGCGGGCAGCGGCCGCCGAGGCCGCCGCTGCGGCATGTCTCCCTCGAACCCCTGCGCTCTCCCCCGCCCTTCCATTCGCCCTGGAGCCAGCAGGACCTCCAGTGCGCTGCCCCGTCCTCCTTCCTCCCTCCTCCATCATCCATCATCGTCCCCATCATCGTCATCACCAGCATTATCATCATCATCATCATCATCATCATCATCATCATCATCATCATCATCATCATCATCAGCAGCATCAGCAGCATCAGCATCAGCATCACCATCATCATCATCACCACCACCACCAGATTCTTCAGATGCATCGTCATCATCACCATCATCATCTTCATCATCACCACCACCACCACATTCATCATCATCATCACCACCACCACCATCATCATCATCATCATCATCATCATCATCATGATCAGCATCATCATAATCATCATCATCATCGTCATCATCATCATCATCATCACCATCATCATCATCATCATCATTATCATCATCATCAACATCACCATCACCATCACCATCACCGTTCCCATCACAATCATCATCACTATCACCATCACCAGCACCATCAGCATCATCAGCATCATCATCGTCGTCATCATCAGCATCATCATCAGCAGCAACCACATCAATAACAGCAGTATCAACATCATCATCATCACCATCACCATCAACATCACCATGACCATCGTCATTATCATCATCATCATAATCAGCATCATCATCATCCTGATCATCATCCTCATCATCATCATCATCATCTTCATCATCACCATCACCATCACCACCATCGTCACCACCATCATCCTCATAATCAGCATCATGGTCATCAGCAGAATCAGCATCACCGTCATCGTCATCATCATCAGCATCACCATCACCGTCACCATCATCAGCATCATCACCACCATCATAATCATCATCAACATCACCATCACCATCAACACTATCAAGAACAACAGCATCACCACCTGGACAGACGCCTCTCGAGGCTTCCAGAAACTCAGAAGTCCACAAACATCATTCCCATACCATCCTCGACCCTCGATCATCAACACCTCCCCTGAAAAATTACCCGGCGACGTGCCCGACCCGTTTCTAACACGGGGCAGCTATATCAAAAAAAAATGTATACAAAGTGACATGATGAAAGACGCGTACTTCGCAGCACTCCTGGGATCCACAAGGTCTACGTTGGGTCCGCGTGGACCTCCACTCCGCTGGACCTCCCAGGAGCCCACGAAATGGGCGACGGTTGCACGGTTCGCAGCCCCACAGGGAGCCGCGAGGTCTCGGCAGATCTGCGTGGACCTCCACTCCGCTGGACCTTCCAGGAGCCCACGAAATGGGCGACAGTTGCGCGACTCGCAGCCCCACGGAGCCGCGAGATCTCGGCAGATCTGCGTGGACCTCCACTCCGCTGGGGAGTGAACGAAGGGGAGGCGGGAAGGAAAGAAAGAGGTGCGACCCACACTGCTCTATTCAAAACGAAAACCCCACCAATGGAGGGTTGGGGGCGAAAATCCGCTAAACGAAACCGTCCCTCACTCCTCCCAGGATCCGTCTTGACCCGTGTTCCGAACCGCGTCCGTCCAGCCGTGGCCACGAGGGCCTGCCCTGAAAACCAAAATGCATCATACACACACATCTGGAAGTGCGAATTGCGATCGAGCATGAGAGAGAGAGAAAAAGAAAAAAAAAAAAAAGAGAGAGAAAAAAAAACGCCTGGAGGGGGAAACAAACGAAAACTCGCTCCCAGCGCCCCTCACCTCCCCATCCCTCCACCCCATCTCTCCCTCCCCCCCTCCCCCCCCCCCTCCTTTATGCCCTCCCCATCCTACCCCTTCCTCCCTCCACTCCCCTCCCTCCCTGTTGGCGGCAGAGAACGTCCGCGCGCGGCGGTCATGGGGGCGCGCCTGGGCCCGATCCACTTCAGCAGGTTGTGCACGAAGATCTTCGACACGAGCCAGCCGGCCACGAACCTCCACGAGGGAGAAGGGAGGAAGGTAAGACGAAGCCAGGATCGGGACAACATCGGACCCAGATACCTCGGAGATCGCTGAGGTCAGGCGGTTCTGGACGAGGTGATCGGACACCGCGGCCGTTCCAGAGCGTTCCAGAGCACTCCGAGAGCATCATGGAACGCTCTGCAACGACTTATCCCGGCCCTGTCCACCCCGGAAAGGAGGTGGGGAAAAGCAGCGGAGATGGGCGATTGCGGTCCAGAGCGTTGGTTCCTGAGTGCCAGCGCGACGATGCCTGCTGAAAAGACCCGCGACATCCTGCGACCTCGTTGGGGGTAGAGCGATGGCCCAGAGCAGGACCTCCTCTTTGGGATGAGGTGGAGAGGGAGGAGGATCCAGGTGCAGCCTCTCGCGTTCGGGCCATCTCCTGGCATCCCCCTCATCCGTGGGAGCACAGCGCATCCGTCACCAAGTTCCTGCGTCTTGCGCCCACACGCGGGGGGAAAACGGCGACCTGTGAGAAAAACATCCTGAGGAGCGTGTTGGAAACGAATGGCGCGCCCCCACTTCCGCTCCAAATGTACGAGTCTGACCGCAGCGTCCTTCTTCTCAGATTATTGAGCAGGGACCGACCGTCCGGCATTCCTATAGTCCTGCCACGAAATGCTCTCAGAGACCTATCTCACTCCTCCTCCTCCTCCTCCTCCTCCTCCTCCTCCTTCCTCCTCCTCCTTCCTCCTCATCCTCCTCCTCATCCTCCTCCTCCTCCTCCGCCCCCGTCCTCCCTCCAACCCCCCTGTCCTCCTCTGTCCCCCCTTCTCCTCCTCATCCTCTTTCCACTCCTCCTCCTCCTCCTCCTCCTCCTCCTCCTCCTCCTCCTTCCTCCTCTCTCCTCCTTTTCCTCCTTCTCACAATTCTCTCCCTATCATCTCGCGTGGCCGGCCTCCTCTCCGCATTCTCCATCTCCTCCTACTCCTCCTCCTCCTCCTCCTCCTCCTCCTCCTCCTCCCTCCTTCCTCCTCCCTCCTCCCTCATCGTCCTCAGTCCTCCCTGTTCCTCCTCCTCCTCCCTCCTCCTCCTCCTCCTCCTCCTCCTCCCTCCCTCCTCATCATCATCATCCATCATCATCATCATCATCATCATCATCATCATCATCATCATCATCATCATCATCATCATCGTCATCATCATCATCATCATCATCATCATCATCATCATCATCATCATCATCATCATCATCATCATCATCATCATCATCATCTTCATCATCATCAGCATCATCATCAGCATCATCATAATCAGCATCATCAGCATCATTATCAGCATCATCATCATCAGCATCATCAGCATCATCATCATCAGCAGCATCATCATCATTCTCTCCGTTACCCTCACATCATCATCATCATCATCATCATCATCATCATCATCATCATCATCATCATCATCATCATCATAATCATCATCAGCAGCATCATCATCAGCAGCATCATTATCATCAGCAGCAGCATCATCAGCAGCATCATCATCATCAGAATCATCATCATCATCAGCATCAGCATCAGCATCAGCATCAGCATCACCAACATCATCATCATCCTAAGCATCAGCATCATCGTCTGCATCGTCATCATCAGCACCGTATTCAGCATCATCATCAGCATCATCAGCATCATCATTAACATCAGTATCATCAGCATCGTCGTCGTTGTCATCATCCTCATCATCATCAGCATCATCATCACCGAGTTGCCGCGGGAAACATAATCATCATCAGCAGCATCATCATCATAAGCATCATCGGAATCAGCATCATCAGCATCATTATCAGCATCATCATCAGCATCATCAGCATCATCATCATCATCATCAGCATCAGCATCATCATCCTCTCCGTTACCCTCACATCATCATCATCATAATCATCATCATCATCATCAGCAGCATCATCATCAGCAGCAGCATCATCATCAGCATCATCAGCATCATCATCATCATCAGCAGCATCATCATCATAATCATCATCATCAGCATCAGCATCAGCATCACCAACATCATCATCATCATCATCATCATCATCATCATCATCCTAAGCATCAGCATCATCGTCTGCATCGTCATCATCAGCATCAGATTCAGCATCATCATCAGCACCATCAGCATCATCATTAACATCAGTATCATCAGCATCGTCGTCGTTGCCATCATCCTCATCATCATCAGCATCATCATCACCGAGTTGCCGCGGGAAACATAATCATCATCAGCAGCATCATCATCAGCATCAGCATCAGCATCAGCATCATCATCATCAGTATGAACATCATCATCATCATCATCATCATCAGCATCATCATCAGCAGCAGCATCATCATGATCATCATCATCATCATCAGCAGCAGCAGCAGCAGCATCATCAACAACAGCAGCATCATCAGCATCATCATCCTCATCATCATCACCACCACATCAGGCCTCCCTGTGTTCGCGCACTCCCTGAAAGGTGCCGCTGCCGATGCCATTGCTGCCACTCGCGCAGAGCCCCACTCGCGTCAAGCCGGCCTTGGGCAGCCCTGATCCCACGTGAGGGTTCGTTCACGGTCCACTTCATCATGATTCGCTCGCCTCCTGGGGTGTCCACAGGGTGATCATCAATGTCGCGTGGATGCCCCCAGACCCAGATCTCCGACGATCTGTTTCTACGAATCCAAGCGTCATTCCTTGTTCTCGGCCTCCACGCTCGTCGTGTGGCCTGGGGACCATCAAAAATAGATCTGGGGCGAAAGACTGGCCGCGGGGAAGGGGCCCGGACCTCCAGGGCCGTGCACAAAAAGCATCAGCGGATGTCTGAGGACGTGTGGGGGACGGGGGTGTGCATCTCTGGGCAGGAACTGGCGGGCGTGCTTCACGACCTCCTCGTTGCGCATCTGCGCGAACGTCATCAGCACCTGACCAGCAGATCATAAACCTCTCAAGCACCGACATCGGTCAATAATACTGCATGCTATGAGCAATGACTTGCTTAGGGGCACTCTGGACAGTGTAGCACAACAAAACTAAGGAAGACACGCTCGGGCGCATCCGCCAACACGTACACGTTCGCCGCTACCTCAGGTTGCGAATGATAGCGGGTGCTCAGGGCAGACGAGATGTCTTGACACCTGTCTGGGGATGCTCAGGGTTCATCGCAACACGCCGAGCCATAGCTCGTGCAGCACTGGTGCATGCTGCATGCCCGCCAGACACGTGAAGATGCAGGGCATGTTACTCTCGATCCTTGGGGCCCCACTGCGCTCTGCCCCAACCGGTACCTGAAGACCACACACGGCTGGGGAGGGGCACGGAGTGCTCTCATGCTGCAGCGCCGCCCAGCCCTTGGGAAGCGACCTGGGCGGGCCACACTGCACACAAGACACGCCGAGATCCTCCAAGGTGGCCCGAGGGGCACCTGGCTGGCCCTGCGTCGTCAGCAGGCTAGCGCCCGATGGCCCCACATGCACCCCTCGGCCCAGGCGATGCCCAGAGAGAGAGAGAGAGAGAGAGCCCCGACGGCCCGACGGCCCCTCGATACCAACCACAAGAGCTGGGCGGGAGCACCCCGACACCCCCTCACAGACAAGCACACTCTTTGATCCGCGGGTCGAGAGCGCACCTCGTCCGGTCGAAGCTGAGCGGGCCGCGCGAAGCTTGAATTGGGCAGAGAAGAGGGGGGAGGAAGCGGCGGAGCCTCAGAGCGAACAGACAAACACGCACAAACAAAAAAAAACACTTCTTCGCCGGCGGCGAGGCAGAGTGGGCTGCACCAGCGACAGAGCTGCACGGGGGCACCGACCTCCGAAGTGGCTGGCATGCAAAGAGCAGGAGAGAGGGCAGGGAAGGCGGCCGCCGAGGGCGGGCGGGAAAGGAAAGGCCACCGGGAGGTGAAGACTCCCACACACACACACACACACACACACACACACACACACACACACGCGCGCGCACACACACACGCGCGCGCACACACACACACACACGCACACATACACACACACGCACACACACACATGCACACACAAACACACACACACACAAACACACGCACACTCCCCAAAGAGAGCGCACGCAGCAAGCCCACAGGCTGTGAGCATCGGAGAGGGACGGACACACACACACAGAGACACACATTCTCTTTCCCTCCGGCGCGCAGGCGAGCCCAACCCAGCGGTACACGATCGGGGGAAAGCCCTCGATGCGAACGGGCTTCCTTGTGAAAGCGACGCGGCAGGACCGAAACGCCCCACCACCACCAAACAGGCGGCACCAGATCGGGGGAGCCAGGAGAAGCTAGACGAACAAATTGCCTGGGGACGTACCCAACCATTTCTAAACATGTGACAACTGTACTCGGGAACGCTCAGTGCAAGCGAACATGTTGAAGAGCCCGGAAAGAGCAGGAGCACCCAGAAGTGGCATCAAAAGAGCGACGCAACGGGCGTGACGACAAACACCCGAAATTGGAAACCAAAGGGCGCTGTTGGACAACTGCCCGCCAAGTGGAAATCAAAGGGCGCGGCAGCAAGAGCGGCGACAAGCAACAAGCACCAACAAGTGAAAACTAAAGGGCAAGGCCAAGCGAGCACCCACAACGACCCAGAAGTGCAAACAAGAAAAGGCGCCGCAGGAAAACCACCGACAAGTGGAAACCAACGAGGGCGCGGCAGCAAAGGGGGCGAGACGCACCCAAAAGTGAAAATAAAACAGGGCGCCGTGGGAAAGGCGCCCGAGGGTGGCAGCAAATCAAGGCGCGGCAGCGAGAACAGAGAGAAGCACCCGGAAGTGGAAACACCACGGCGCGGCAGCAAGAGTGAGCAATTATTTTTGAGTCGGGCGTGTCCCCCTACAAGAGGATTTTCGACGAAAAATAAAACATACTCAAAAAATACCCCCAAATGGTCAAACAATAATTTTTACAAATTCGTCCCCCTACTATTTGTTACTATTTGGGACGATCCCCCCTGTAGAGGGACAAGCCCGTCTTAAATGAATCGCGTGCCTGCTTTTTTCCTCCTCCTGGTCCTCGCAGGCGTACCCCGGCGCCCCTCGCTCCGGGCCGTACAGGTCTCTCAGCGCGGCCTCCAGGGAGGGCTGCAGCTGAGACTTGCGCGAGATGCACACCGGGGTCGCTGCGGGGGGGGGCAAGGGGATAGGGGAGCTCTCGGTGTGTGCTCTGGTGGGCGATAGCTGGCCTACAGTCGAACTTCATTGGAGAGGACACGCGAGAGGACACAGGACCCTTCCGAAGGCCACATCGCCATTGGAGTGTAAGAAAGCACGTGTCGCGAGGCACAGGACACAAGGGTACCCTTGAGCTGGCAGGGTCGACCTACTAATCCGGGCCCACTGTAGCTGGCCTAACCTACCGAAGAAGGTTGCTACGAGCTCCCCAAACGGTTCAGGGCGATTGGCGATACGGGCTGGGTGGGCTCCGCCCACTCATCGGGCTTCTCGAACATCCACTGATCATCCCCTATCCCGTTAGCACCCCCCGCGCCGATCCCAGTAGAGGACCAAAACATTGCATAAGTAGAAACTTTCGAAGCTCCGCGCGGATTTCTTGCATCGGCGCTGGAACCCCCTCCCTGGCGTCGCGGAGCTCGCAAGGGCCGGGCGCCGGAGGCGCTGCCAGGGGGGAGGCCTCAGCGCCGATGCAAGAAGTCCGCACGGAGCTCCGAAGTCTATGTTTATGCCGCTGTTGTGATCCTCGAATGCAGCGGCCCGTCGAGATCACGTGCAAGAGGCCCCGGCCCGCGGGGTCCCCGGAGGGCAGCTGCCTCTCTGCCGCGTGCTTCGGCCGGCACTCCTTGTCCGCGGGCAGCCGGTTGGTCGCCCGGTCCAGCGAGAACGCCCTGACCGCGATGCACCTCGCGGACGGCTGCGCCGATGCGGGTGCCCTCAGCAGCAGGGTCGAGCTCACCTGGTCCTTCGTGTCCACGAGCACGACGAAGACCACGCAGGCCTTCTCTGGTCCTGCCTCCGAGCAGTACTGCTCGGAGACGCCCTCGATCCCGGCCGCCAGCTCCGAGGCCGGCTTGCCGAGCAGGCCCTCGTAGATCTTGCGATTGGCCACCTCCACAACGCCGATGGCAAGCTTGGCCTGCGGCAGAGGGTCGAACACTTTGAGGTCGCTGCCGAACACCTCCACCAGAGGCATGCTCAAGAACTTCTCCGACTTCGCCTCCGCCATCTCCCCATAGAAGGCAGAATGGTCTTCGATGTTGGCGAACGGCTTCAAGAACTCCACTGCCTGCCTGTCGTGCTCGGTGGTGGTGGGGCCGGTGAGGCCGAGCGTGTCAGAGAGGATGCCGCCCAGGAGCATGCCTGCGGCTCTCTCGCTCGGGGGGCGGCCTGACCCCTGGAACTTCGTGGCCACGATGCTGCAGGCGCTTCCCCAGGGGTGAGTCTCCACCCGGAACCCATTCGGCCCGACCTCGCCGCAGAAGTCGACGGGCACGTCCGTGACCTTGACCCCCGTCAGCTGCAGCGCATGGTGGTCGATCGAGCCCATGACCGGCGGCGTCTGCCACATGCCGCCCTCCCCGAGCAGCGAGGGCACGGAGCCCTCCGGGAAGGAGTTCTGCGGCCCCTTGCAGGGCGACGAGGGGTCCGTACGGATCCACCGGCCCCCCGGTGAGGTTCGCCCCGAGCCACGGGCGGTGCATGCGCCCCACTGGCTGAGCCGGGGAGGCACGTGGCTACACACCGATCCTGGGCTCAGGATGGGCCCGGCCGGGGGCGGTGGGTGGTGTACAGACCTCGCCGCCCAGCCTTGGCCATGCCGTTGAAGTCCACCAACACGAACCTGCTGTCCTCGGCCACCACGTCGCTGAGCACGGGGACCTCGGCGTCGGCGACGCCAAAACGCCGCATGACGAACCGGGCCTCGTCGGTTGCAACTCATGGAATCCTCCCGTGCCATCTTGCTTCCTCTTGAAAATCCGCGCTGGCCGACGCTAGACGCTAGTAGACGACAGATCGGCGCTGATCGGCGCTAAATCTGCGCGTGCCCATGGATCACAAGACTAGAAATCGAAAAAAACTACGTAAACATTAAACTTTTGGCGCTCCGCGCGGGTGTCTTGGATCCACGCCGAACCCCGTTCCCTGGCGCGCGGAGCGCGCCAGTGGCGGCGCCGGAGGCGCCGCTGAGGGAGCCCAGCGCAGATCCAAGAATTTCGCGCGGAGCGCCAAAAGTGTATGTTTGTGGTGTTTTTTTTGTTTTCTCGAAAGACGCTAAAGCATGCAGGTGCACATTGCGAGGGCACTCAAGTCTCCCATGAGTTGCTACAGTCAACCCGCATCATAAGGATGCGCGGTAAGGATGCAAGTGCCTTGGAAGGCCATTTCGAAGATTTTCGAGCGGGGCGCGGCCAACGAGAATGACCAAGGATGGACCGAAGAGGCAAGGATACAAGGGTACCCTTGGGAAGGTTGCCTATCCTTACTATGCGGGTTGACTGCAGTGCACACTGCGAGGACACACAAGTCTCACATGGTATGATGCCGAAGCCTCGTCGGTGGGGCACTTGCCCCGGGGGGCGGGGCATGCCGCCGTGCCCCCGTAGAGCTCGGCGCTGCCGTAGGCGGAGCCGACGCTGTCCAGGTCCGGGTTCATGTGGCCGAAGAAAATCCGCCGCCGTGCCCATGGGCACGCCGCATGATAAGCAAGAGAAGGACCCATAACTCTTTGGGAAGGGGCCTAAGTCAGGAGTGCCACACAAATCATTAGGAAGAATAGTTGTTTTTGGTTTTGCGGGTGACCAGACCAAACCGCCCAGGCCTATTATCCCTAATGCAAGGACGGGGACCTCAGTGAGGCCACGTCCTCATCGTGTCATTCGGGTCAGGGGTTCGGTTGTTCTTGATGACAGACAGCATGGCGCGAGCTACACAGAGCTGTTCCAGTCTCGTTTCGCCGTCGTGCTCCCTCGTCCTGTCGTCGTTCCGCCTCTGATGCACAACGAGGTCCGAACGGCAACTTTGGACGCCCGAAATGAGACCAACAGCGGGCGCTGTTGGGCAGGCGGCCTTCTGTCTAAAATGGACACAGGCCGCGGCGACACCGACAGCGAGTCCTGTTCAGAATGAACAGGAACTGCTGTTGGGCATTGTACCAATTCTTTCCGTACCCATTTCGGGCGTCCAAAACAACGGCCCACGAACTCGCCAACACACACACACACACACACACACACACACACACCTCAGCTCGCGCCTTGGGCACGCAGTGGAATGCATCAGGGCTCACACCGCTGGGAGCACCGAGCGCTCGAGGCACCCGGGACTCCTCCTGGCCACCGCGCCGCCCCCCCCCCCTCCCAGAGGCGCCCGAGAGTGCCCGAGAAGCCCACAAGGAGCTCCCCTCTCCTCCTCCGCCGCCTCCTCCTCCTCTCCTCCTCTCCTCTCCTCTCCTCCTCTCCTCCTCCTCCTCCTCCTCCTCCTCCTCCTCCTCCTCCTCCTCCTCCTCCTCCTCCTCCTCCTCCTCCTCCTCCTCCTCCTCCTCCTCCTCCCCCTGAGGATCCGACGCAGCGATAAAAAATTGCAGCAGCGTGAAGAGTCACGCCTGGAGCCTGAGACCCCATCCAAGGAGCCGAACTCTATATACTCCGACGCCTTTGTCGGGCCTCACACTGAATCTCGCACTGGAAAGCGGATCCTGGTGTATGCGGGATCCTGGTGTATACATTCTTCGTTGTTTCCCTGGGAACACGGGAAAAAAGTATACACCACACCAACCCGACGTCGTCCCCGACCCTCAAAAAAGACCTGGGATTGAAAAACCGTCCGCCACTGGTAATGTATATGCTCCGATTTCCGACCATCTTTCTGCGTCCTTTTCCGAGCCGGATCAATCTGTGAGGGTCCCGGGGCCCGGAAAGGGGCGAAAACGCCCGGCTCGAAAAAGCTGAGACGCCAGGACCTCAGGGCTAAGTGTAGCCGACCCCTGCAGGGGCCAGGAGGAGAAGGAGGAGAAGAGGGAGGAGGACGAGGAGGAGGAGGAGGAGGAGGAGGAGGAGGAGAAGGAGGAGGATCTCAAGGAATAGTGATCCCTCGACCTCCGCCTGCCGACCCCCTCGTGCAGCAGGTGACGCCGCGGCGCGGCCACGGCGACCGCCGAGGCCGCCGCTGCGGCCTCGACGGCGGTCGCCGCTGCGGCCGCGCTGGCGGCGGCCGCACTGGCCGCGTCTGCCGTCCGGCAGGTGCGGAAGGTGCTGTCGAAGAATCGCAATCAGAAGACCGCTGAGAATTTCAATCTTCAATTTTTTAGCGGGGTTCTGGATTCAGAGATCAAACAACGATCAATAGTCTTATCCGGTCGGTGCCGTGGGCGTCTGAAGACTCTGCCACAGAGATCAGGGAACGCAGGCTGCCAGGTGCGGAGGGAAGTGCCCCTACAGTGGGGGCCAGTCCACAAGAAACCTTCCACAAGAAACCCTACCCTGAGACCCTCAGGACGTCCATGGATTGTTGGTGTGGGAGCGCCACGCTCTCCCTGGCGAACATATCGAAACCCTAGAAGCTCAGGACACCCTGGAGGCAAGCAGGGTGTCACTTGGCACGGGTCTCCACTGTAGGCAAGAGTGACCTTTGGTGCGCAACTTTCGGGGGCACCGGGTGTGAACAGGGCTCGAGCTTAGCAGCGTTTTTCGTCTTCGCTCTGTTTGCGCTGTCCTTCGTTCTCTGTCCTCGTCCTGCCTTTGCTGCGATACAAAAACAAAACGAAAACGGTCCACGAAATCGCCCAAACACCGCTCAGCACGGGTCCTGGGTGCCAAATCCACGCGCGCAAGCCGGTTCAAACCAGTGCTTGGGTGATCCCTCTGGGCCAGAATCAAAGGTCACCCCAACGAAGGGTCACTCTTACGCGTAGCCGAAAAGGGCCACTGGCCCACCGGGCCCGGGCACCCCTGAAATCCGCCGCGGCAAAAAAAAAGTCCGACATCGCGGAAAATCACGACCAGAGCCCCATAGCCCTAGAGCCCCAGGCGGACCGATCTGTGATGGCCCCAGGGCCCGAACACGGGAGAACACCTGGTGAGAACATAATGCCAACGCCCGGATCTCAGATGTACCTTCGGGCCGCCTGGGAGAGGGCTCTCAGAAGGACCTTCGGGCGGCTCAGGAAGGGCACGTACCTTCGGTGAGACCAGGAAAGGTGCTCAGTGCTCAGTGGTACCTTCGGGCAGCCCAGGAAAAGTCGTTGAACCCAGACCGCCGACGTCATGATATTTTCAGAACGTCGACCCCCAAAGGTTTGGACGCATTCCTCGAGACTGGTTTTTGACCCCAAGTCGTTGTTTGACGCGTTCGAGGCCCAGTGAGGGCTCCCAGGGGCCGAAAATCATCAGAAACCTAACGTTGGAAGCCTCCCTCCGTGATTTTTGTCATGGCTCCAGGGGGTATGGGGAGGTACCTTCCCAGTCATCTGGCCTCTCCAAAAAATTGTTGCGCGGGCCCCAGAGGTCTGGACCATTTCCCCAAGACTGGTTTTTTATCCCGAGTCGTTCTCTGACAATCCCGAGGCCCGCGAGGGCTCCCAGAGGCCGGAACCTGCCCAAACTGGCCGCTCCACTTGTTTCGGAGCATCGGATCTATGGGTTCGGGCTGCCCAGGAAACTGGAGGCCTCCTAGATGGGGTCCGAGTAGATGGGGTCGGAGGATCTCGCCGCATCGCCAATATATCGGCGATCATCGGCGATGCATCGGCCATGCACTGGCGACGTCGGCGATACATCCGCGACGTCGGCGTGGAGAAAATCAGGCCCCGCATCGAGCCGCAACGCCGATGCATCGGCGATGCGGCACGACCCCCCGACCCCATCGTTACTCCGACCCCATCCAGGAGGCCCATGATGGGCCTGATTTCCACCACCACCACCACCACCACCACCACCACCATAAGTTGGAGGTGGAAGGGGTCCTCCTCCTCCTCCTCCTCCTCCTCCTCTCCTCCTCCTCCTCCTCCTCCTCCTCCTCCTCCTCCTCCACCTCCTCCTCCTCCTCCTCCTCCTCCTCCTCCTCCTCCTCCTCCTCCTCCTCCTCCTCCTCCTCCTCCTCCTCCTCCTCCTCCTCCTCCTCCTCCTCCTCCCTCCCTCCTCCTCCTCCTCCTCCTCCTCCTCCTCCTCCTCCTCCTCCTCCTCCCTCCTCCTCCTCCTCCTCCTCCTCCTCCTTCCCCCCATCCGTCTTATGGTAGTGGTGGTGGAAAACAGGCCCATCAGCCCAGAGAAACTCGGGGACGTTGGCGGGCCATGGGCCGCAAAGGCCGCCAGCATAGCGCCCGCGAAAAGCGCCGCGGTGTCCTCCACGGAGCCGCAGGCCGCCGCGGACGGCCGCCGCGCGCGCCACGCGGCGCAGGCGAGGGCGGCCGCGGCCACGCCCGCGGCGGCCAGGAGCAGCTGTCGCCGCCGCGCACGCAGCCACTCGGCTGGCGGCGGCCGCACACCACCACCGCTGGGGGGGGGACGCTTCGGGTCCTCCTCCACCTCCTCCTCCTCCTCCTCCTCCTCCTCCTCCTCCTCCTCCTCCTCCTCCTCCTCCTCCTCATCCTCCTCCTCCTCCGCCCCCTCGACCTCCACCTTCCGCGCCTTCTGGGCGGCAGATGCCACGCCGCGGCCGCCGCCGTCGAGGCCGCAGCGGCGGTCTCGGCGGTCGCCGCGGCCGCGCCGTGCGGAAGGAGGAGGTCGAGGGTCAACCGATCGCCTCGCCGTGGCCAGGCCCATCCTGTGCCCGGGATCAGCGTCCGCCGCCTCCCTGGCCAAACCAGGCGCCTGAAGGGCGCGGGCGCCGGTACTCGGCCAAGGCTGGGCCTGGCCAGGCTCGGCGAGGTGGTCCGCTGGCGCCCCCCGAGGCAGGGGGCCCCCATGGAGGCCAGGGGTGGCACAGTGGACTCCCGTGTCCGATTGCTGGCACGACGCGATGGGGGGTCTCTGGGCTCCCCGGCCTCCGACGGCGTGACTGCTTCCGAGCGCGGCCCCGAAGGTCCCGACCCCCTTCCTCGGATGTGGCCTGTCGCCGGGGACGTTCGGGAGCAGCCAAAAAGCGGGGTGTCCAAGAAGGGGGGGTGCAAATCATGACCGGCGGCATGTGCGGGGCCCAGCGGGGGGGGGGCCAGGGACGTCATGAGATGAGAAGTGGCGCCGTGAAACCTGGGGAAATAGCATGGCCCCGCCATGATATCCCCCCCCCCCTAGTCATCACCCCCGTCTTCGCCGCCCCCGAGACGTGCCTGCTGGTCCCCGCGGCCCTGGGAACGGCCCCCTGGGCCCGAGCTCGGGGAAGAGCTCCCGGGCGGAGGTCCTGGGGCGGCGGTGGCCTGCGGCTGCCCTGTGGAAGGGCTCGGCGCGGCCCGCTCCTGGGCCGGGCCGGGTGGAGGGAAGAACACGCGGGGATCACGATGAAGACGGAGCGCGGAACGTCCGCCCCCACCATCGTTCAGCATCGAGCGGTTCTGGGTCGCTGGCGGCGTTCCACGTCGAACGCCAGCGGCGGGGTCGCGGCCGGTCGAAAGGTAACGCGAACCTACGGTCGGGCTGCTGAAAAAGGGACCGAGCGAAAGAAAACGAAACCACTACTGTATGTTTCCAAGTCGAGACGTGGCATGCGAGGGAACTGCCGGAAAGTCCGCAGGAGCACTGAAGGGGCCCGCCACCAAAAAGGCAACGGAACGCATGCGAACCTCAGGACCCACCGAGCCCCTTACGGCCTCGAATTGAGCCTTACCGCTGTCGACGTAGAAAACGCCCATCCCAAGATGTTGCGCCGAAGGCACCACCCCCGCGCCCGACATTTCAATGTTGCCTTCGCTGTCGACGTCGGAGTGCAATCATCGTCATGATACGCGCAAGCGTTTCATACCCACCCACACACATATATATACACACACGTTGGCGTTTTCTTTACCCCAGCGGAAGTATTTCGAAGAACTGACTGTACCGCATCTGATCATGGCCACCCTTCGAGTGGAAGATCGACTACAGAATGATGTACCAAAGGATTGAGATCTGCGTGGCATCGACGAGGGTCTGCTCAAAAACAGTCGTAGATTTACGAGTATCCGACCTATTCTTTTAACGCGGGGCAAGCCTGCACCCCAGAGGTTGTCTTGTCACCACATTGCGCAGAAACGGGAGCGTGAAACAGGAGGAGGAGGAGGAGGAGGAGGAGGAGGAGGAGGAGGAGGAGGAGGGAGGAGGAGGAGGAGGAGGAGGAGGAGTGAAACGGGCGCTGTGCCGCAACCCCTGCGGCCCAAGCGGCCGGCCACACACACACAAGACTCAAAAACGCGCATTGTGGGTAGACCCGATAACTTTCTTTTATATATATTTTTAAACAAAAATGCATGTTTTTAGTCAGGGGTAAATCGAGTATGCAGTCAAGTGAGCATTTTCTTTTTCGGCGTTTCGACACTGGGCGGCAAGGGGGGGGGGAGAGGCGGGGGCCGTGTCTGGCGCAAGACCTCTGCCTAACGCGACTGCTCACAGCAGCGCGTCCCGTGGGGGGAAGCCTCCGCCTGCTCGAAACCAGCGCGCCAAAGTCAGCCTAGATGGATTCCGAGGGGGGGAAGGGGAGGGGGGGGGAGCAAGCTAGGTGCGCTCGCGTCATATCTGACGTCCTACCCCTCCCTCCCATCCCTTACCATGGCGCTGATTTTCTCTATCCGCGGACGCGTGTCGTAGCGGACCTGTGGCTCCGCGCGCGCGTGCGTAGTGGGTGGTGGTGCACGTGCGTGCGTGCATGCGTGTTGCGTGGTTGCGTGGTGGTGGTGGTGGTGGTGGTGGTGGTGGTGGTGGTGGTGGTGGTGGTGGTGGTGGTGGTGGTGGTGGTGGTGGTGGTGGTGGTGTGGTGGTGGTGGTGGTGGTGGTGGTGGGGTGGTGGTGGTGATGGGGTGGTGTGTGTTGTGTGGTGGTGGTGGTGGTGTTGGTACTGGTGGTGCTGGTGGTGGTGTGTGCTGGTGGTGGTTGTGATGTGGTGGTGGTGGTGGTGGTGGTGGTGGTGGTGGTGGTGGGTGGTGGTGGTGGGTGCGGCGCGGTGGTGGCGGGCGGATGGGCGCGCGAGAAAGAGGCCCGCGCTGGGGCGAGAACGCCATCCTGAACGACGGAGGCCAAACACCGATCCGAAAATGAGGCCCACGCTGCAGCGGGAGCACGATTCGGAACGATTCGGGAGCAGAAATGAGGCCGGCGCCTCAACGAGAGCAGCATTTTTGGGAAAAAATGACGCCGGCGCCTCAGCGAGAGTCGTTTCCCGGGATTTCCCAGGGATCCTGTGTGTTAAAAAACAGTACGCGGAGGGTGCGCGGCCATCACCCGGACGCCATCAGGGGAAGAGGGAGAGTATTTTCATATTGAGTAATTGTCGAGGGCCCGCCCCGCCTCTGCCTTCCCCTTCCCGCTCCCGCCCCTCCTCCTCCTCCTCCTCCTCCTCCTCCTCCTCCTCCTCCTCCTCCTCCTCCTCCTCCTCCTCCTCCTCCTCCTCGTCCTCCTCATCCTTCTTGCCGGCTCTAGCGATCTCCGGTAACTGCTAAACAATACTTCTAGTTCGCGCGCGCGGGGCGGCCCCTGGAGGTCCCCCGGCGAAAAGTACCCCGACCGCCGCCCGACCACTGCTACTCAGAGATGGTTTTCCTCCTGGGTGTGGCTTCTCAGGCCCCCCAGAGCGCGCCAAGAGTGCCCCAAGAGGCCCCCAAGACTGCCCAAAGGGCCCCCGAGACGCCTAAAGAGCGCTCCAAGACGCCGATGATGACCTCAAGACGGCCCAAGAGGCCTCCAAGTGGCCTCCAAGAGGCCTCACAAGAAGGCCCTGAGAGGCCCAAATCAGACGTTTTACGATGGAATTTGGGCCTTGTCCCCTTTTCGGCCATCCGATGCTCCAAGACGGCCCAGGAGGCCCCCAAGAGCACCCCAAGACGGGCCAAGAGGCTTCCACGAGGGCCCCAAGAGGGCCCAAGAGGGCCCCGAGACGACCCAAGAGGCGCCCAAGACGGCCCAAGACGGCCCCAAGACGGCCCCAAGAGGGGCCCAAGAGGGGGACCACGAACCAAAACCTCGAGCCTTCCGCCCCAAGAGGGCCCCAGGAGGCCCCGAGAGGCCCCCAAGAGGCCCCAAGATGCCGCCAAGAGGCCCCCAAGAGGCCCCAGGAGGCCCCCAGGAGGCCCCCCAGAAGGCTTCAAAAATGCCTCCCAGGCGCCCCCGAACGGCTTCTCAAAAGACCCCAAGAGGCCTCCCAAAGAAGCATCTTGACGACGACCCTGTTTGGCCCCAAGAGCAACACAAGATGCCAACGAGAGGCTTCCTCCTCCGCCCCTTCCTCTTCTTCCTCCTCCTCCTCCTCCTCCTCCTCCTACTTATCTTCATCCTCCTCCTCTCCTTCTCATCCTCTCCTCCTCCTCCCCTCCCTTCCCCATCCTCATCTTCTTCCTCGGCGGCGCCACAATTGCCCCGAGCCCACGGCGAAGCAGTAGCGATCATGCAACATGGGCCGGCGGAGTGAGCGAAGCGATTGA